>JBBIGC010069458.1:0-10757 GCA_037576955.1 Lepidarchus adonis
CTTTTTCTCTCTCTCTCTCTCTCTCTCTCTCTCTCTCTCTCTCTCTCTCTCTCTCTCTCTCTCTCTCTCTCTCTCTAACAGCCTGTCATGGCCCCTGTCAGACAGCGAGCTGTTAGTGAGGAGAACATCCTGTCTGAACCCTGTCAGAACCTGACGGTCTGTCAGCTCTGCAACACGACACCTCTCATAACAGCTTGTGGTGGCAAAACCTAACAGGGCCAGACTAACAGGACTTTAGGTAACACACACTCGTGGCTCCTCGGATCATCGTCGCCGCTCTGGAACACTGTCAGATTCTTCACCAAAGAGCCGCACCTCACATTCCCACCTCTGTTTGCCTGTCAGCGGTTTGACAGGACGCGAGCCCTCCTGATGCTCTGTGATGACATATTCAAGCAAAAGGCTGACGTACGGAATAGACTGAAAACGTTGGTGTGGAAAACTGGAACAATGAATTACATTTAATATAACATCATTAATTAAAGATGATTATATCTAAAAAATTATATATAAATATATATATATAATATTCACACATTTTTAATCTGATGACAGATTATTTTGACATCTCAAAATAGTTGGGGCAGGGCAACAAAGAGCTGGACGAGTAAGTGGTACTAAAAGAAACAGCTAGAGGCAACTAATGAGGTTACTTGGCACCAGGTAAGTGACATGATTGGGTATAAAAAGAGAGGCGGAGTCTCAGAAGAAAGATGGTTCTAAAATCTGCAAAAAACAAAAAACAAAAACAAAAAACAAAACAGATCAATGTTCTTCAATGGAAAACCAAAAATACAGTGGTACCAGGACCCGACGCAAATGACGAGATTTTGCGAATGTGCAGCAATTCTTATTTTTATAGTTTAATCCCTAAATATGACCCAATTCATGCTCCCAAACCACTGAATTTCCAGTTTTTATGGAACATATGATGCGCAATATTGGCGTCCAACGCTAGTAACCGATTCATCAGATTTAAACAAATCTAACACTTCTTAGAAAGTGCGGGACGTTTAAGCATCTTGAGTGTTTTTATAATAAACTGGAAAATCCAGAGAAAAAATAAGTGAAATCACTTATTTACACTTACAGAATACAGTGTGTTAAACATTTTGAGATGCGTGAAGATGAACCGTAACATCATACGTACACTTTTAAGGAGACAGCAAATTTACAAGCTGTACATCTTCAGTGTTGTCCCATGAAAAGATATAATAAAATATTTACAAAAATGTGAGGGGTGTACCCACTTTTGTGAGATACTGTAAGATATTGTAATGGTTTATATTACTGTACTTTCTCGTTATCTACAGTACACAACATCGGCAGAAAACAGAGGAGAGTTCTCCTGGCATGTTATCAACACTGCATCTCTGATGGTATGGAAATGCATCAGAACCTATACAATTGGCAGCGTGCACATCTGGAAGGGCTCCATCAATGGTGAAAGGTATTTACAGATTTTAGAGCAACACATGCTCCAATCCAGATGGCGTCTTTTAAGGAAAGTTGCTAAACTGCATCTGTTCCAAAATCAGGGCTTCGTAGCAGAAGAATCCGGGTGCCAAACTGCCCGGCCTGCAGTCCAGACCTTTTACCCACTGAAAACATATAATCAAATGAAAAATACAATAAAGAACACCCAGGACTGTTGAGCAGCAAGACGTAAATCATACATGATCGGCTGGTGTCTGAAGCTTGCTTTCAAAATATTTTTACAAAATAAAACAACATTTATCAGTAAAAATATTAAAGTTGTGACATTTTGTCAGTAGAATAAAAGGTAAAGAAAAATTACAAATGTATTTTTTTGTATTTATTGCATTTTACAAAAATATTAATGAGATTTTAAATGTGATTTTACATGCATTGCAGATTAATACAGGGAAATAAGTGGTACAAGTGGGAAAAGAAATTCTGAAACATATTTCTGCATGCCATGTGTTACCCTCATCATCATTACACAATTTCCACAAACCTCTTTTCTCTTTTTTAAGGCTTGACTCTGAAACCCTTGAAGAGGCCAAAGGCTGATCTTTAGCTTTGGTAATGAGACACTGAGGCACGCGACACTAAGACGCTATTGAGAAAGAGCTATCTGTTGGGATGAAGAGAGAGAGAGAAGCTCTTAAATGAAGAGAAACAAAGAGCCTCTGTTCATCTGACACTAAAGAGATTAAGACAGAACACTGACGACATTGGAGAGTTTTCTCCTTCTTTCTGTCTCTGATGACGACCAAGGGAGTCGCAATGAAAATCACATCCAAAATTAGAACCTGAATGGGAAGACACAGGGATTATTACATTTACATTGTTTATGCTTTTGAGTTACTACAATATTTATGTTGCAGTTAAAGGCAGATCAGTATTTACTCAATACACAACACAAAACATTATTATTATTGTTGTGGTTGTTCCTGTTGTTATAGTATCTGCAGCAGTAGTAGAAGTAATAGTAGTAGTAGTACTTGTAGTTGCAGTAGTAGCAATAAAACAACAACTGGAGAATATTCAGTGTTGAATCAATAATGGCTGACTCTTCTGGCCCAGATGCTAGTGGTAACAGTTGTAGTAGCCGCAGTAGTAATAACAGTAGTAGTAGTTATAGTAGTAGTAGTAGTAGTAGTAGTAGCAGTAGTAGTAACAGTAGTAGTAACAGTAGTAGTAGTAGGAGCAGTAGTAGTAACAGTAGTAGTAATAATAGTATTAGCAGCAGCATGAGCAACGGTAGTAGTAGTAATAGTAGTAGTAGTAGTAGTAGTAGTAGTAGTAGTAGTAGTAGTAGTAGTAGTAGTAATAATACCAGTAGTAGTAATAGAAGTACTAGCAGTAACAGTAGTAGTAATGGAATCAGTAGTAGTAGTAATAGAAACACTAATAGCAGCAGCAGTAGTAGTAGTAGTAGTAACAGTAGTAGTAGCAGTAGTATTAGTAATTCAGTGTTCAATCAATAATGGCTAGCTCTTTTGGTCTCTTTTTGATGCTACCACCACCATGTTTAACAGATGAGATAACATTCTTTTGCTGCAATACAGTGCTTTCTCTTCTGCCAACACTGCGTGTCTCATAAAAAATAATAATACAAATAATAATAATAATATATTTATATATATATACAGTCATACAGTCCCCATTAAATAATATAAACAAAGATAAACACAAGATATCAACAAAACTGTGTTTTCTTAACTGAGGAAAAAGTTAGGGCCCCCTACTTCCTAAAAGCTAGTGTTACACTATTTGGCAGAAATGACTGCAGTGAGACGCTTCTTTTAGCCTCTACCAGTCTCTGACATCAGTCTTAGAAAAGTTTGCTCTATTCCTCAATGCAGAATTCTTTAGGCTGTGAGATGTTTGAGGGTTTTCTTGCATGTACAGCCAGTTCACCTCACAGCATCTCAATGGGATTAAGATCAATGAGATTAAGATCTGGGCTTTGACTCTGCCACTCCAGGAGTCTCCATTTCTCAGTTTTCAGTCAGTCCTTGGTGGATTAACTAGTACGTTTTGGATAATTGTCGTGTTGCAGGGTCCAGTTCCACTTCAACTTTAATGTTCTTACATGTTGATCAAGGTACTTTAGATACACAGTAGAATTCATGGTGGGTTCTATGATGGTGAACTGGTCAGGTCCTGCTGCAGCAAAGCATCTCCAAACCATGACACTTCCACCACCATGGTTCACAGTTGGTATGAGTTTCTTTTCCTGGAATGCTGTATTTGGTTTATGCCAGACATGTTCTCTGTTCTGGTGTCCAAGATAATCCAAGTTTAATCTCATCTGTCCAAAGAACATTATTGCAGAAGTTCAGGTCTGATGGCAAATTCTTTTGAGACCTTTTTAAATCCCTTACCAGATTTCTTCTTTCCAAAGGCCTCTGTCTCAACAGTCAGGAGCACACCAAACTAAATGTCTTCATTTGTTTTAATTGGCAATAAAGGTGAGAGTGTCCTAATTCACACCTAACCAGAAATTGCATTTTTGTAAAATTACATTTTACAGAAGATTTTGAAAGGTCTTTTCTTCAGTTTTAATTGTGTAGTTGTGTTACGTGAATCTTCCAGATTTTAAAAAATTCCATAATCCATAATGTTACAAAAACACACAGTCTTTCATAGAAAATCCTAACTTTTTCACATGATTGCATACACATTCTCATTTCCCTACAAAACTATTTATCGATTTGTGCTCTTGTTCATTTGATCTTTAGCAAATGCACATTTTCGTGTGATTAGACTCAATTATTAGACTCAATTTCACCATCAAATTAAATGCGAAACTTTTGCAGCTTAGATCTGTAATATTGGATGATTTTCTGCAGCAATTGGAAATGTAATGTCTTTGTGTTATTTGTTTATTTGGTTTTCTTGATCTACTTTCAGAAAATCTGATGATGTTTTAGGTCATATTTATGCAGAAATATGGAATATTCTAAGGGGTTGCAAAACTTTCAATCACCACCGTACTTTGGATAAAGAATGTGGAAAGTGGAGCAGAAAGGTGGACTGAGGCAGAAGCTTCTAAATGAGATTGTGTTAGTCTATGTGTGATGCAGCTATCAGGGCACTGATCTTCCAGCGCATTAGTAACAAGCGCAGGACTGCACATCATTAACTTGTTTTAGCTGAGAGTGGACTGTCTGTGAGTTTGTTTACTCGAACACATTTGTGTGTTTTTTCTCCTGCATAACTGTTTCCGTTTAAACAGGCAAATTCATGTATAATAAATCAATTTACAGTTTCTGCAATCTTTCGCAGCGGATGGAGAAGAGCATTGCCTTTTTTCAAAAGAAAATATGCATATTCATGTGCAGTGACCTAGTAAAAAGGTGTAAAAGCAATTAAGCAGCCTAAAATGTTAAATTTAACATCAAAACCTAATTAGTCGGTCTCACACCAGGCTGGTCGGAGTCTTGTGGTGGAACTGGGAATGGAAATGTCACAACAGTGTGATGTGCAGAATGTTTTCACTAGTCTTTAAGGCCTTTGACCTACTGGAGAAATATAAGCAGTGAAGCTGAAACCTGTGGATGAATTTTCTTTAAAATGAGAAATTAAATGTAAAAAAAACCTCTTAATTCCTCAAATTAGAGTTATAAATTACATTTATTTGCATTTATTCATTTGGGTGATGATTTTATGCAAAGCAACCTCTAGGTACAGTAATAATAAAGCATTAGTTCAGACATGACGTTATCGTATGAGCACGTATCTTATTTTCTTCTGTCCTATAGGCATAGTAACCCAGGTGGCTACAGTATCTCACAAAAGCACATTTTTAATGGGACACTGAAGATATGTGTAACAGACCAGCCCTGTGTGGGGTGGTGTCTGTACTCTCTGTGTTTGCCATGTGTCCTTGTTTTGGTTTTGTGTCTGTGTTTGAATGCCCCGCCTTGTTCTGTCACCTGTTCCTTGTTTCTGTCCCCGCCCTGTTTACAGGTGTAGGTAATTACCTAGGGTTTAAAAAGTCAGGCTTCCTGTTCCAGCGCACGGATGATTGCCAAAATGTCAAGATGGTGCTCATGGTAGTGGTGTTTATAGTCTTTTGTATGTCTAGTAAATGTCTCACTGCACTGCTGTAAATAAACACGTTGCAAAGATCCTCGCCGCATTTTCGTCCAGTCTACTCCGCCACCTTACAATATGACCCTTTGATACAATGTAAAATACTGAGTGTACAGCTTGTATAACAGTGTAAATTTGCTGTCACCTCAAAATAACAGCCATTAATTGTCACAGTTCAGTCCTGTACTTGTATTTCCTGCCATGTGGTTTTGTTTTTATCTGGTCATATATTGATTGTCATATATTTCTTGTCCTGTGTCCCCACCCTTGTTCAGGTTCATTGTCTACCTGTATTTATATTGCCCATTGTCCTTTGCGCCTTGTCAGTATTTCCCATATTGAAACTTCCTTCTGGTCTATGTTCTTGAGAGTTTTGTTTTGTATGTTTTTTGTGATAAGTGTAATTAAATGTACTAAAGTCATCCTTCCTGCGCATCTTTCCTACAAACACCCAAGATCCGTTACATTAATGTCTAAACTGCTGGCAACAAAAGTGAGTACACCCCTTGTAAATGTTCAGATTGTGCCCAATTAGCCATTTTCTCTTCCAGGTGTCATGTGAACCGTTAGTGTGTAACTAAGGTGTGAATGGGGAGCAGGTGTGTTAAATTTGATGTTATCACTCTCACACTCTCTCATACTGGTCACTTGAAGTTCAACATGGCACCTCTTGGCAAGAACTCTGTGAGGATATGAAAAAAAAAATTGTTGCGCTACATAATGATGGCCTAGGATATAAGAAGATTGCCAACACCCTGAAACTGAGCTGGAGCACGATGGCCAAGACAGGTTCCCCTCAGAACAGTCCTTACCATGGTTGACCAAAGAAGCTGAGTGCACATTTGCAGTGTTATATCCAGATGTTGTCTTTTGAAAATAGACCTATGAGAGCTGCCAGCATTGGTGCAGAGGTTGTAGGGGTTGGTGGTCAGTCTGTCAGTGCTCAGATCATACGCCACACACTGCATTAAAATGGTCTGCATAGTTTTCGTCCCAGAAGGAAGCCTCTTCCAAAGATGATGCACAATAAAGCCCACAAACAGTTTACTGAAGACAATTAGACTATGGACATGGATTACTGGAACCATGTCCTGTGGTCTGATGAGACCAAGATAAACTTATTTGGTTCAGATGGTGTCAAGCGTGTGGGGTGGCAACCAGGTGAGGAGTACAAAGACAAGTGTGTCTTGCCTACAGTCAAGCATGGTGGTGGGAGTGTCATGGTTTGAGGCTGCATAAGTGCTGCCAACACTGGGGAGCTACAGTTCATTGAGGAAACCACAAATGCCATCATGTTCTGTGACATACTGAAGCAGAGCATGATCCTCTTCCTTGAAAACTGGGTTGCAGGTCAGTATTCCAACAAAATAAACTCCAAGATGACCACTGCCTTGCTAAAGAAACTGTGGGTTAATGTGTTGGAGTGTCTCTAGACGTAAACCCTAATGAGCATCTGTGGAGCATTCTCAAATGAAAGGTGGAGAAGAACAAGGTTTCTAACAAGTGCTAGCTCCATGATGTCGTCATGAAGGAGTTGAAGAAGATTCCAGTGGAAACCTGTGAATCTCTAGTGAACTCTTTGAACAAGAGAGTTAAGACAATCCTGGAAAATAATGGTGGCCACACAAAATATTGACACTTTGGTCACAATTTGGACATTTTCATTTAGGGGTGTACTTACATTTGTTGCTAGCAGTTTAGACATTTATGACTGTGTGTTGGGTTATTTTGAGGAAACAGCAAATTTACACTGTTATACAAGCTGTACACTGACTACTTGTGTCAAGGTTTCATAGTTTCAGTGTTGTCCCATAAACAATCTAATAAAATATGTACAAAAATGTGATGGATGTACTCATTTTTGTGAGATTTTGTATGGGAGGTTGCTTTGAACATACTTGGGAATCTCAGGGACCCAGTATTTCACACCCTGGCTGGGTTCACAAAGCAGTTTATTTAAAAAATTACTCTTGACACTGATTTTAATACAAATTATAATTTCTAGCAGATTACCTCCTGGATTGAACCTCTTTATAAGGTCATCAGAGAACAAGATCTTATTACAGGGGATTTTCTCATGAAAATAAATCATATTGGAGACATGTTATGCTAAAATGATGCGTTACTATATAGCTATGTGCAAATGTTTTGGTCAAATGACATATTTTGGTTTAAAATTTAAATAGAAAAAAATAATAATTAAAATTTATAAATGTTTGTTTTTGATGTTGTATTAAAATCCCAATACATTCAATTAAGCAAATATAAAAGTCTTAAACTATTTATAAAAAAATTATATACAAAAGTGATATAGTTTATTGATATACTCATAAATTCCAATGTCCAATGTGGGTTAAAGGTGGTGCACTTTGTGCGATGGGATGTGTTCCCAATGACAAATATAGTCGCTTTCATAAAAAAGCATTCAGCCGATGTGGGGGGCGGGGTCATGTGAGTGTTTTACAATAGCATTAAAAGTGTCTCAGGCAATTAGGGCCTTCTTAGAGTGTCCCCAAACTTTTGATCACTACTGAGCTACTAATAGTGTTGTGAAGTCTACTGATACATCTACTGATGTGTGTGTGTGTGTATCACATGTATTACAAGCTGCACATCAAAGGGAGTGTTGCTGGAACAGCTTTCCTTTCTGCGGGACGAGCCGCCCCACTTTTCAAATGGAATCTCAAATCTAGATTGCCAACGACTCAGCAATTACTCGCTTTATCTCAGTGACTCAGACGCACTCTGGCACGCCTGCCATTACTGCAGGGGGCTTTGGAGCCGGGGGCCAAGCACCATGTGCATCATGCAACTTTAAAGAGTGAGAACGGGGACAAAGATGTTGAAGCAGCACTTTTCTCAGACGTGGCTACAGTGTTTGATTTTGGAGATGCAGTGAGGTTTTTGAGTGGAATAATCACTGTGCTGTCTCCTTTAATGACACGTCAACTAAACAGACTAATAAGAATCTGCCACTCAACAACATTCATTCAAGCTGGAACTGATCCCAACTGTCTATGGACCAATGGCATTTCCTGGACAGGAGGCCAACCTATCACAGTGCAACACGTAGACAGACACACTAATGGGCAGTTTAGAATAGCCAATCAACCTAAACCACAAGCCTTTAGACTTTGTGAAGAAACTGGAGAACCCGGAGGAAACCCACAGCAACACAAAGATAACAGACCTGAGTTGATAGCTGCCCACTGCTCCACATGTGAAGGGGTTAAAGGGCACATTTCACTGAGGCTTGGCTTCCCCTCGCGGGCTGACAGGCTGGCACTCCTCCTCCAGGGTGGTGATGCTACTCTGCAGGCCAGAGAGAGGTACGCTGTGAGAGTACTCAGCTGACTCAGAGGCTTTATATCGCTTGGTTGCCCCCAGGTGCTTCACAGGCTCCTTCCAGTCTTTTCTGGTCAGGCAATATCGGTATGGACCCTGGGTCTTAACCACTGCTATCATTCCGCTGCGGTTTTCTGCAGGAGTGCCCCCTTGAGCCTGAGTAGTGTGATGAGCTCCCCATGGTGTGGGTGTCAGTTTTGCTGGGTGACTCTCTTGGGGAAGAGAGCCGTGATGTATTTTTTGGGGAGCCCCACGATGTGAGGTGGTGCATGTTGGTTGCCAGATCCATAACCCGACTCTCACTTGTTTACAGGTGGGAGCTGGTGACTCAGGGACTATTCCAATGGCTGACGGCCAGAGCAGCACCCTCAGCATATTAACACCTCACCATGTACCATCACGCTGTCATCACGCCATCGTCTTGGCTGCCACTCACTCACTGTGTTGTTTCTACCTTTTCTCAGCAGAGGGCAGCACACTTGGATCAATGCACAGCAGGCACACTCTCGGCCAGGGCATAGCACGGGCATGTACCTCTGTTTACATTCCCCCTTGCCCTTGGGCCCCGTCATTCCTCCAGCACTGGCAGCATTTACACCGACGCATTACAGAATTTTGTTCACTGTGACAAATAGTTTTTTTTATGTTTTTTGTTACTACTGTGAAGTATTCTTATTACTGAGTACAATGCATCACTTCACACATACGCACACACACACACACACACAAACAGTGAAACGGGTGAGGCCGAGGGCCAGGGGAAGGGCTGCTGTGAATGGATAAGCATCTGCGAAACCCTGTCTTTGATGCAGGCCCAGAGAGAGCGTGTCTGCAGGAAGTGGCTCAGCCGCAGCCCTTCAACAGTCTGATTTATCTCCACTCTGACCACTCTGGAGCTTATGGTCCACAGCAGCCCTCAAACAAACATGGACGTTGCTCTCAGGCAGCTGTTTGAGGAGAAAAGTCTGCTCTCTGTGTGGAGTCTGAGTCAGCAAATGAAAGATGTCTGATATCACACCTCTTTCTCTGTCTGTCTCTCTCTCTCTTTTACACTCTTTCTCTCTGTGTTTTCACTTCCACATTTCACCTATGGAGACTATAATTACAACACATGTTTTCTTTCCTGCGATATAGCACTGTAATGCAGCCATGGCAACGTTGAACATGAGAGCGACCACCTCACCAAAGAGCTGAGAATGGGCAAAGCTGAAGAAGAAGCATGAGGTCATCAGCAATAAGGCAACATGCTGCATAAGTTAAACATGATGACAGGGTAATGAGTGAAGGGGTTAACCCTTAAATGACCATGGCAGTGTGTTAAGTCTCTCGTTACATAAAAAAATATAATAAAATAATTCATTTCAAATGATGTAACTAGCAATGTCTCCGTACTTGCATGCATGCATAGACGTCTCGGCAGTATTGTACTATAAGGCAGATCCAAATATAGTAAACAAATCAATTCATTAATGGAAAATTATGGAATCAATGTGTTAAAATATTATTAATAATAATAATAATAATAATAATAATAATAATAAGTATTATTATTATTATTATTATTATTATTATTATTATTATACTAATTATAATATTTTGGTGTAAAAGTGTTTTTCCTGATTCCTAATTTCTTTTTTTCCCGTGTTTGTCAGACTTGCAATGTTTCGGATCATCGAACAAATTTAAATATTAGTCAAAGACAACACAAGTAAACACAAGTTTATTTAATAATTTTGTAAATATATTATTATTATTATTATTATTATTATTATTATTATTATTATTATTATTATTAATAATAATGATAATAATAATAATAATAATAATAATAATAATAATAATAA
>JBBIGC010069524.1:0-10755 GCA_037576955.1 Lepidarchus adonis
ACTTCCATCTCTTAATTACATTTCTCACTGTGGAAACTGCAAGCTGACAACACTTTATTATCTTCTTGTAGCTTCTCTTGCATTGTGAGCATCAATCACTTTCATTTTCACAAGGTGCACAAGGTTTGAAGAGTCAGAGTATTTGTAAAGCTTTGAAATTGGCCCCAGCTGATATTTATTAATGACATTTACTAATAACAGCTGTTTCCATATGTAACAGGTCCCGTCTTGAGCAAAGGAAACCTGTACGCAGCTGTACGCATTTTGTTTGCAATGTTTTATTTCTGGTTAAAAGAAACAAAAAGAAAATAAATGTTTCCCCTTTTTGTCTCCAGTCTCCACACACCCCTCTCCTTCCTGGAGCAGTCAAGAGAAAGGAAGAGGAGGTGAGGTCAGGGGTGAAATTAGATTCTTCTATTTCAGATCAGTAAATTCAGTAACACTGCAGATAATAACATAGGGCGATCTTTGAACCGCTTAGTGGAACAGGGTAAAATAAAATGGACTTTAACTGTACACTATTGTATGTGGTTCTGGAGATCTACCTTCTCGCAGGGACAGGTTCCAGCCAGAGTCTGTCCTACCTGCTCCAGCTAATTCACCTCTTAACACACTGGATTCAATGAGCTTTCACAGTGTCATGTTCAGTGGCAGCCACCAGGTGGCGACAATGTCCTTATAAAAACAATGCAAATAAATACAGTCAACAAATACAAATCTTTTTCTGCTTCATTGGTAAATTGTACTTATTCTTGTTCCCCACTCCAGCAGTAATGCCATTAACTGCCCAGCTGGTTGTGAGTGCTGGTTATACAGTATTTTCTTTGTTTATGCAAATAAACCAAATAAACAACCAAACTGAATAAGCAGCATCTCAGTGGAACAGTCAAAATTTACATTCTCACCTAATGTAACATTTTTGTCAGTACTGTGCTACGTTAACACAATTTATCATTAGAATAAATGCAAACAATAAATCTATATGAGGTGTGTGTATTGAGGTGAGGTGATTCCCCCTCAGGGCCTCCAGCCATTTCATGGTTGTGAAACTCTCACTTGATTTAACCACTGATTTGAGCCCAAACCAGAGATGTCATGATTCCTTTAGATAATTCCACTCTGAAAATGTACCCAACACATTGAGAAACATGTACTGTGCTATTAGTATTGATTCTAATATTAGTGCCTGAAAATAAAACTACTCTTAAACATACATTTCTCAGGGGGCTAAGACTTTTGCACAGTACTGTATATGCCACACACACATCTGTACACAATGCTTAAAAGATAATACATGATTAAAAGTAAACTATAACAGTAATATATGTGTATAAATAAATAAATTATATATGGGACTTTTATTGTGTTAGTTCTTACGTGAGAGGGGCTGTCGGTCAGCGAGAGCGCCTGCTGCGGAAGGATACACCCCAAATGGGAGTGAACTGCTTCCAGAGCGTAGGAATCCCGTGGATGTAAATTTTTTGCCGAAAGTCGGGAATTATATGGATTTTTACTCGTTTTTCCCCTCGTCGCTTTTAATTCGACTTTTACAATAATTCTAGATTTGGGTTAAGGTACGTGGAGTCTACCTTCTTTCGGTGGCTGTCGGGGAAGGTTTTTTGTGGGGAAAAAAGAGAGGAAGAGGAGGAAAAAAAAAACTAACGAAATTTCGAAAAACATGGAGACAAGGAGGGACTAGATGACTACGAAGTTTACTGCTCCGGAACATCGCGGGAAAAGAAAGATTTGGTTATCCGTTTGTTCCAGATGCGTTTTTAGCGTTTTTCCTGAGGTAAACGTCGTTGTTTTTTTTGCTTTATTCCGTTACAGAGGAGAATTTGAATCGCTCCGCGAGCTCGGGGCTCGCGCTCGCGCACGCGCACATCGAGGACTCGTGAAGTTTCCCCTCAGTATTTGCTGTGGAGGAGGGAAAAAGTAGTGGGATTTACGAATTACAATGAAACGTGGTGAATGTTTTCGAAGAGGAGATTGACGAGAGGAAGGGGGGGAAAGTCTCATGCCGTTCGAGCGAGATGGTGTGTCCTGTTTTCTCCTAGAAGAAGTGGATCCGTGGATCAGTGTGGGAATGCCGTGAGGAGAAACTGGGGAAAGGCAACAGCACAATAGATAGATAGGTAGGTGGGTGACCCCCCCAGGCTCGGTGGTGTTGACTGAAAGCTAGTCAGGAGGAGTTGGAAGAAACCCGTCGCCTGTGGGGGAGAAGAAGAAACTATATGCAACATTTACTAAGGGCCACAGACAGACATGGCCGTGTTTGTATGACTGGAGTCACCAGCTTGCCCTGGAGTCCCGAGGACTGCTGCTGCATGCCTTCACATTTGTTTTCCTCGCCCGTGGGGGAAAATCTAATGACACATTACTAGGAATCTTGCCACGAACTTCCCTCTGCCACGATCCCATATAGATATATATATATATATATATATATCCTGTCGTGACAGGGGAGTGTTTCCTTCCCTTGGTAAAATGCTAGTTGGATAAAAGCTTAAGAAACCCAAGAACCAGAAGCCCAATGAGCGGCTCACAGTCCACGATAGCAGACAGGTAAGTCTTCATTCACAGACCATTCAGTTCTGCTCATTTGCTTGTTTTTTCAGCCCAGTGGTGGACCTGGCATCTTCTGACAAGGTGTGTTGATGATTTGTAAGCCAGTCTTTTGTATAATTGTCTATTTGGTGTAACTCTTCTGCAGCAGACCCGTCTCAGTCTCCAGGCTCATAGAAGATGCAGCCGTGAGGAACGTGTGCTTTAAATGAGCATGTGGAGTGTGTGGTGGACCTGATGTGTGATTATTATACCCTCACAGAGTCACGTCTGATGGAACAGCTGAGCCATTCCCCCAGAGCCTCACTGATTTTCAATGAGTCACCTGTCAGGATGGATTAGTGAAGGAGATGAACAGGTGTCGCAGAGAGTCTCGAGCCATCAGATTTCTGCGTTTCTTGCGTGTTGAGTCACAATTACGTGTCCCTCAGGTAGACAAAGATGGCAGAAATGGTTTTTCAGGTTTTGTTTGAACTAGGAGGTTGTTTTCACCTGACTGGTTTTCAGGCACCTGGTCTACTTCAAGCTCGTCGCTTTGCCGTTTCTGTTCAGCCAGGTCAGTGAGGGCAAGTGTTGGATATGGCAATGTGTTTAAAAGCTAAAACTAATATAGAGGGTCCTCGAGTTGAGTCCGGGTTCCATTCGTCTGAGCGAGACGTAACTCATGCATGTAACAAGGCTGCGGAGGCTTAATTAACAACCTGAAAAATGCATGAACAAGCAGCACACATATAGCTAACACTAGTGGTCTCATATTACAGTAAAACATTTAGGAAAAGTTGCTCCAGACAGAAACGCCCTTTTAATGCTTCAACATTCACCACAGCAGTAAACGAAGACTTTAGCACAGTGCACTATTAACCCCCGCATCTCACACACCAATCCACACGAACTCTTATTCAGCTCTAACAGTGAATAAAACATGGAAGCCGCTCAGCACAGCATCCACTTTCTCACACACAGGCTCACACACCCCCGTAACAACGTAAAACATTTAGTAGGCATTCAACTGCATTCTACTATTGTATATAACAGTAAATATGCGCATAAAAAAACAGCGAATTTTTGTAAGTTGAGGACCCACTGTATTGATTTACAATTTTGAATATTATTTCGTAGGGTTTTTAAGCATATTAGGCTTCCACCCAACAGGTATTTCTCCAATCATTACATCTTTTAGCTCTAATATGAATAAATTGGTCTAGCAGTTGCATATTGATCATTACAATTGCTGTGCCCTAGAGCATCATCAGGTCGGGGTTTACTCATTTCTCTTTTTCTTTCGTAATGCTCCCTTTAGTGAATCAACCATGTTGCAGTGCAGCTGTTTCATTGCAGATGTTTTAAAATACAAGGAAAAGCAAACTTCAGAAATTACATTGGAGTAAATACTACTCAGGGTCAAAGTTTTGTTCTATAGAGTGTTTAACATGGCTGTCACTGCCATTTTGGAATGATCTTTGTGCTAAGATGCTTTTGGGAAAGCCAGCCTTGCTTGGTCACTTGGAATTAAAACTCATGGGCAGGGATTGACTAGAAAAGGATATGAATGTGCTGCCTAGTCCAGTGGCCACTAATTTTGAGTAAATTTGGGTTTTTCTAAATTGTTTCCCCTTTTATATTCCGCATAAAGGGGTTTATGTTAGTGGCCTCTGGACTTGGCTTAATCACTGTGAGGGAAACCATCTTTATATTTGGGTAATTATGTCTACGATTTAAATTCATAGTCATCACAAGACAGTGACTCAACACACCTATGTACGTTTTTTTTTTCCAAGGGTATACAGACAGATTTTGTTAAATGTATGATGTAATTGAGCCATAGTTTGGACAGAGCTTATTCTTGTCTGGGACCGCTCTTTGCACCCGCACAGCATGTAATATGAAATCTGCAAGCTGACGCATTGTTCCACTAACCTTATCTGTGTTTGGGCAATACAGCAGCTGTTCCCTAGAGTATTACTGGACTTGCGTGAGTCAGGAATTTTCTTCCCAAGCTTGTGTCTTACTGTCGTAGGTCGCAACACACACACACACACACACACACACACACACACACACACACACACACACACACACATACAACCAAACACGCTTTAAAGTACAAAATATAGAGGCATGTTTGGTGAGATAAACAGTTTTTTTGATCTTTGCTCAGAAAACAGAGTCCATGATCATGTGCGGGTTCAGGTTTTTATCATTTATCATTGATGACCCTGCCAGTGTGTAGACCAGGGGTCTAACCCTCACATTTTATTCATTCTCATGTCAGTCAGTAACCAGAGTTGGTGTATGCAGATCCTGCATGATGTATTTTCTTCATTGCTATGGCGTGGTGAAAGCGGTACGGTAACTTTCAGTTAGGGTTGGGCAATCATTATCATGACATAATTACATGTCCCTGTAATCTTTTCTGAGCATATAAGAGCCTTTAAGGATCACTGGCCAACTGCACATTTCATTGCAACGAAGGCCAAGCCTGTTCAACCAAATTTACTGAAGTCCAGTGAATTAAATGCTGAATACAGTCCACTGTATCTTATTTTTTCCCCAGTATTATTAAAAAATGTGTATAACTATAGTAATAGTAGTAATAGTAATAGCTTTATTGTCATTGCACAATGAACAATAACATTTGCAATGCACCATGGATAATAAATATCTAATTCTTAGACTAAGAATGACTAAAATAACTTAATATAGTGCATATAATGGAAAAGTTCTTGATTATTGTAATGTGTTTTCTCACCCACTCCTTCTTTTGGTGTGTTCAGTTGTTTATTTACATGTACACAATGTTGGTGCTTTATTTTTGATGAGCAGAAGAGTGCACATTAGCATGTCATCTCTGTCTGAGCATTATGATAACTTTGCAGGGTGAAAATACTCTTAACTTTTAATGAAAGTTTAATTGGACTGTTCATTGTGAAATTTGGATAAAAGCAGCCGCAATTTAAAAAAACAAAACATGGTACAGTGTTTCACATTTTTACGGGTGCAGCTTTTTAATATTTTTTATTGTGAACATTACACTGGGTATAATTCTCAGTGTAAGAGTTTTGGCCTCATGACTACTGTAGTGCCGTGGGTTCTTTCCTAATGTCACCTGCAGCAGTAGAGCTAAAAGCACTCTATCAGTCTTCTGGAAGCACCTCCTTTTCATAGCCAGAGCTTATGAGTGCCTGAAGCTCAGCTGCACTTGTGTGATCATTCCTGACGGATAGCCTTGGAGAAAAGTCTTCTTCTTTTGCTGTATGCAGAGTTCACCTCTGTCTGGAAAATCTGTAGTGGTTATCAGAGACACTGGCCATGTCTTTCCAACTGAGAAGATATGGGGTCTTCTCAGTAGTGACCTGGTTTTTGAAGTGTGGTAGACCAAATCAGTCTTCTGATGGTTTTCATATAGTGATTGACCTTGAAGATGTCCACAATCTACTTCTCATGAAAAGGGTTGAACGGTTGGATCTTCTCAACAGTATATATTTTAAAATTGGGAAGAAATATAGGACATCTTAGGTGGTGTCGGTGTGCTTGACAGATCACCAACAACAGTATTAAACCACCTTGTTATCATAATAGTTGTGTAGATTCTAGGGGTGGGAATCGCAGGGTATCTCACGATATGATATGCGATATGTGGCCCACGATAACGATAATATCGCGATAAACGATATATCGCTCGATATATCGTGCTAACAACATTTACATTTATTACTGTTTCTGACATTTTGTCCAAAGCATCTTCCAGGTACAGGAACAATCAGCATAAATTCAGACATGACAACACTGATGTGAGATTTACAAGGAGTTCCACACGTTCCTCTTAGTCATAGAACTCAGATCTGCTCCATAATGTGTCCGACATAGACACGGTTAAACTAACACACGTTCCGCTACAGCACCATGGTTCTAACCCTTTCTGTACCGGACACATTCTGCAGCAACACACTTCTGTCTGATCTAAATTATTGTTGAGGACAGTTCAGCAAACGCTAGATATTGGCGGGAACACGTGATTCCCACTACTGAGACTTCCCTCCTTTTAAAAGAAGCTCTGCAGCGATGTGTGTGTGTGTGTGTGTGTGTGTGTGTGCGTTCGTGTGTGTGTGTATACTCACGCTGAACGACTCGCTGGTTGAGAGAGACGCACAGAGACGCAGCCGTCGCAAAATAATCCACTCTGTTCTGTCAGTGTTCTAAAACCAAACTCAGACTGGCGTCTCAGTCGAGCGTTTTTGCTTTCAACTGTTGCAGTTTCAAAGTTTAGAGCAAAACAAGCGTCTTCTTCTGCTCTCCAAGTCAATCAATCAATCAGTCAAGTGGAGCAGCGCCGCCCAGAGGAGTGGAGAGGTAGCGACGCCGGTGACTCAACAAGGCGGCAAATTTAAATATCGATATTGCCGCCGGCGTATCGATTATCGTATCACGTGAACAAGGACGACGATATATCGCAATATCGAAATTGTGGCTCCACCCCTAGTAGTTACAGTGTATCTGCAATATCATTCTGTAATGTCAACATTTACCTTAAACTACATTGTTTGAATAGTAAAGTCTGCAAGTATTTGTATTAAACATTAAACCGTTTTAGTGCAGGTTATAATTTATTTTTTACTTAAATTATGGTTGCTTTTTGATACTATAAAGAAACGTCAGATGTTTCATACCATCCCATTTTTGGAGCCAATTTTAGAAACAGGAACTGCCGTACTAGGTGTTCTGCTATTTCAGGAAAATGTTTGATTAGATAAGTTCCAGGCCTTTTTTTTTTTTTTACTCTGCCTGAAAATTTAAACATTGAAAAGTTTATATTTAATTCAATGGTTTTTTTCCATAAAACCATTGATGAAAGACGTTTAGGGGCAGTGTATAGGACCATCCATATCCTTCAAGAGAAGTTATTTTTCAGTGTCCTCCTACTTAAAAACACCATGCATCGTGAACTAGATGCACTCGCTTCATGAAAGCACACATACATACTTCAGCTTTTATCACTTTTGTTATGAATAACAATCTGACAGGAATGAATTTGATTTATTTTTCTGCTGAAGGTTTTCTTATTCTAAGGTTTCTAAAGCTGCACAAGAGCTATTTGGTCTGTAAAAATAGTACAGTAACCTATCCAACAGCAAGCGGACTGCTCATATCATCTGAACACAAACCAAATGTCTGTTTATCCTGTTAGCTAGTCAAGTTTCTTAACAAACTGCTGGTTTATCAGACAGTGTTTAGAGTGGAATCATACCAGCTTACATACTGCTGAATTCTGACGAATAGGGACAAATTATAGTCAGTTTTTAAATTTTAGAAGCATTTATTCCCTAGTTGTGTCATTTTGAGAGTAAAGATTTACTTAATGTTCCTAATGGCATTTCTAATGGACCACTTTGACAAGGACTAGTGTTTAGTTCTCCCTGTAGACTTTGTAGCATTGTAATTGATTACCAATCTATCTGATGTGTATTTGTATACACACGTTTGACCAGCAGAGGTTTTTAAATACAAACCAATGTCCAATGTCTCATTTGCTTATTTTCTTTTTATGATAACTGATCTGATTGGCCACCTAGTCTCTCATTAGACAGTGGAGCAGGAAGTGGAGGCCTGGATTTGAAGACCTCTGTTCTACAGAGTTGTGATAAGCTGGGAAAGTCCCATAGCGCTGAGTGAACACTGAAGACGGGGCCTTGCGGCTTTTTAGTTTTTCGCTGATCTGTATAACTTTTTTTTTTTTAAACCCTCGGAGGCCCTCTCGGGAAGTGGTGACATCACTGATAAACAATGTCTGTCAGGCCAGGCCACCAGCGCTTCCTGATGAGGCTGCATGCCATCAGCAAGGCATCATGGGAATGGCTTGAACCTTTTTATCTATTAGATTTTTTTATGAATCTGCCACCTGCCTATTTTCTTAAAGGATTTAAAAAATCCAGTAACAACATGACACCACATGTGCTCATATAGGCTCTATATATGTATGTATATGTATATATCTATATGTTGGGAGGGGTTGAGTCTTTAGTGAGCTAGCATTAGAGTGAGTGAAAGGTTTGATATGTTGAACAAATGTCATTCCTTTTAACCTTTGTCCTTGTCTTGTGCATTTTCCCACCTTCATTTTTAAACGTGTCATGGTGTTGGATTTGATCTGTGTTGATCAACTTAGTTGCTGTATGACAATGACATTACATTTAGCCCTTTCTACTTGTCAGGATAACATATCTCCACAGCTTTAAGCACAAAGAATACCCAATGAGAGCTTATTTGTGTACTGTTTCACTGCTAGAACTGTCGCATCATCTTTGCATGACTCAGAGCTTTAGGAGAGAGATCATCATGGAACCTCCCACCATAATAACAAGTCCTTGTTATTGTGACAGTCAAGCCCAAAATAATCTTGCCTGGCAGGTTCACTGTGGTCTTTGTCAGGTCGTTTGTAGACTTTAGCCATGTAACAGTCTCTCTGTACTTGGAACCGGATCAGATACCAAAGAATACAGAAAGTGGGCTATATTGAAAGTAGTGACCTTGTCCAAATAAGCTGAACCCAACCCCGTAATCTGAAGGATTTCATGTTGACACGCTAGTGGGAAAGACTTGGGGCAGTGACCACCTGCGGCGGTTTGACCAGCCAACCTGAATGTGCTAGTGGCGGCTCGCTTTGCTCTGTTTGGTCAGCTGATAGCCACCTTAGTCAGCGATTTACTTTCTGCTTGAGAGAGTGTGTGTGTGTGTGTGTGTTCTGTGTGTGGGGGAGTGTGAACAAGTGAGTGTAATTGCATGAAAAGCCCGTGTGAAAGATGACGTCACAGTAATGAGATTGAACACTGACGTCACCTTATTTGTTTTGGTTGCTCAGTGATGAATAAACTCAGAAGTGCTGTACACACACTAGGGGAGTTAATCGCTGGGTTTTTCACAATACCATATGTTATATGATAATATCACGACACAAAGATTCTGCGATCATCTATATATTGCACGACAATGATGTAGCAGTACATCACAGAAACACAGGGATGTGTTATTAATTTACACAACTAACAGCAATGTAATTGTTACCTTTCCCATATTTGCTTTGCGACCGCGGTCGGAAGCTCAGAGAAACTTCACTTCTGTTTCCCTTCGTCACTTGGAAAGTTGCATTAGCATCGCGCTACCAACCCAACTCACATAAAGCAACTTTTCACCTATTTTCCGCCCATGCATTTTCCCACACCAGACACACAGTCCACAATGCATTGCTTCCATGAAATAAGCCTTCTGCTAGTTTTAACCCTTTTATTATGGAGCATTTTGCTTCTTTGATCTAAATGATGAAGGGGCGTGCAGTGTTTATGAATTAAAATATCAATATTGCCGTCGGCTTATCGATTGTTTCACATGAGTATATATATCGATATATATATGACGATATATCGCCATTTCAATATTTTTTTCACACCCCTAACACACACACTGCCATATTTGCATGTACAAATCTGGGGAGTACAAATGTATTTATTTAAGAAATGCAAAAGATGGGAAGCATTTGATGTAAACTTGCCTTTGGCTTGTAACGTAGGTAGCAGCCCAGTGTGGTAGTTGACCACACAAATGTAATGAGAAAAGAAATCAGACAGAAAAAGCCAAGGGCTTGGTCAGAGAATAAGTTTACCAGCGGAAACACTGTGCTGAGAGTGAGTTACAGACTAGTTAGCTGTGTTACGTAGCTGTTTTAATGAGTACATTAAATTGCGCTTGGCATATTGTGATTTGTGGTTACGTCGCTGCCTCCCTAAAAAATTAAAAATTAAGGGTTTTGTCCTATACAGCAGTTGAATGCCTATTAAATGCTTTACGGTAACATGGGACCACCACAAGAGAGACTGGTGTTAGCTGTATACATGCTATACGTTCATGCATGCTGCTGGCTGTTAATAAAACACAGTGCTGTTCAATAAAGCCTCCTCTGCATCTTTATTTTTGACTTTTTGGTGGAACTGGTTCATAGTTGCTTTAGTTATGTACAGACTTGAATGTTTGTATGAATCTTATAAACTTGGATACTGGCTTTGGTACTGAGATGGAGAGGAGTCTAGATCATTGGTGTTTAAATATAAGCCTCATCATATTAACTAGGGGTGGGCCACAATATCGATATTGCGATATATCGTCGTCCTTGCTCACGCGATACGATAATCGATACGCCGG
>JBBIGC010069543.1:0-10754 GCA_037576955.1 Lepidarchus adonis
GCCGGGTTCTGACGCCCCATGTCTGGCGTGGCCTCGCAAGGCATTGCGGGAACATGGCGGCGTGCGAACCTTACAGAGCTGTTGCTGTTCCCAAATAGAAGCTTAATCCTTGAAGCTCCACGTCAAGCAGACATTGCTCATAGAGTTTTGAATTAGTGCATTTTTTAAATGACTACAGAAGACATCTTTCATGCTTCCGTCTCTCTGTGGTCATATTCTCTGAGCTTGTGTTACCTATCTGATCCTTGAGTTTGTATTGTCACTCCTAGATGTTTCCAATTCCAGTTCATTTGCACTTACAATTGACCAGAGTAGCTCTAAAGCAGCAGAATGTTAACATACTGACACCTTGGCGAGGTAGTGTCCTATTACGGTGCCATTTTGAAAATCCCTGTAGTACAGCAGTTTTTGTGCCATTGTTTGTCTTTGAAGATTGCATGGATGTGCTTGGTTTTATTCACAGAAGCCAAGCCCACTAATTATAAAGGGATGTCCTCATACATTTTTGACATTTGAATGTTCAGATAGATGGGCATTTGGCTAACTTGTAAACTGTTATTGGGATATACAGAGAACACATGTGAAGTGAATCTAAAATGAAATTTTCAAAATTAAAAAATTTAGCTTGTTGGTTAAAATGTCTTTCATTTCATTAAGCTTAGTAACCATCAAATTAAATATACACTATTAAAGTGTCAAAATGATTAATAATTCAGTATTGTGATATTGGGCCTTCATTGTAGTGCCATCATGGTACTATACAGCTGTTAATTTGCTCCTCCTCTGCATTAGAAATCGAGTATGGTGAACATCAGGCCCGGGACATCTCTGCTTCAGATGAACAACATCCCCCCATACCATGATGATGATGAATACACCTACGAGTGTCTAGATGGAAAAGACTGCACAAGTTTTTTCTGTTGTATTGATGACTGTCGTTCAGGGGCATGGCGTGAAAACAGGATGCATGTCCATGTGTCCAAAATTGACTCCTACTCCCGAATATTCTTCCCAACTGCTTTCGGCCTCTTCAACCTTGTCTACTGGATCGGGTACCTGTATCTATAAAGATATGATATATGAGAGGAATGGACTCATTTAAAATGTCAGAGATATTTGGAAATCATTTGTATATTTTCCAAACTCTTGAACAGTGTTTGGTACCTGAGTAAGAGTGAGAGTGCTTAAAGCAGCAGTTGGAAGATTCACCAGTGGATGTGTCTTCAGACTTTGGTATTTCATTTAATTCAGGGTAAGAATGTGTTCTTAACGAAAAAAAAGAAGAGGCAAATCAGACATATTACCTTGATTTAGAATTGCATTAAATATTACCAGCAAGAGCATTTAAATTTTCTAAAAGAATTAACAGTTTGTTATTGAAGACCCTTATGTTCTAGACAGTATGTGCTAGATCAAACACTATTATTTCACATGTTCTTGCTCAGTGAGAAAAAAATCTTCAGAATGTAGTGTAACAAAGGCTGTAATTGTCACAGCTGGAGAACAGATAAAACAGGGATAGCTTTTTCTCCCTCTGTTTTACAAATCAAACATTAAACCAGTATTCTAGTTTCAAACTTACCATTTAAATATAGCAACTACTATATATATTACTAAGAAATATTATCTTACTGACATATTAACCTGTCGACTAGTAGTTCTTTAAGTAGTTTCTATTGCAAAGACTCTAATTTATTTGCTTGTAAATAGACTAACACTTTGCTAACTTGCGCCTTACCAAACCAAAGCATATGTAGTTTTGGATTATGTGAAATAGATTTTATTGTTTCAAGATTTACCCGGAAGCCATTTTATCGGAATTAGCTAATAATTGCAGCCTAATCGCCTTGAAATTAGGGTTAATGCTAACACTGTAACTCATCATTGTAACAATCACGTGAACATTGTCAAAAAGCATGTGCGTATACATTTTTTAAAATCTACATATGACAAAAAGGTATTTTGAATTTACATGATTCTTATGTGTCACCTGGTTGTACATAAGGCTAAATGATAATCATTTTCATTTTCTATTTGATTAGAGTGAAATTTGAATTACAAGTATATCCACATTATTCAACAATGGCATAACAAGTAATCATATATCACATAATACATAATGTTAAATATAATAATATTTAATAAGAATAATACTTCTCCAATTTTGTTATGTTATAAATGGCAATATGTTTTTAGTGTTCTACTCATAGGTCTTAAAAATGGATGTGCTAGTCTTCTCTGTGAAAGTGGACTAGAACAGTACATAAATTAAATGTATTACATCAAGTTATTGTCAACAGAAGCAAAGGTAAACATGAAGAATCACGTAAATTCAAAACACAATTTTCTCAGTGTGATTAAGAAAGAACTTTGTGTTTAGGCTACACACAAAATGGGAGAAAAACTTTTTTTATTTCACAACCTTGCCATTTTTGGCTATATATGTCCAGCAGTAAGTGAGATCTAATATTGACTATTTCCTGAACAAAGTTGTGTTGCTAACAAAGCCTTCTGTATGGTGCATTGTGGCCGGAATGTTTATGAAGCTCAGTCGTCTTGTTCTTGTTTGCCTGACGATAGCTATGCTTTCTGCAGGCAAATCATTTTACAAGCATCTCATTCTGGTTATCTCGTGACTCATCAGCGTTCCTGCAGATAATGAATTCAAATGTTCTCTAGAGGTAGATCTGCTCTGTCTTTCATCATAGCCCTGCAGACAGATACACTGGAAAGAAGTAATTGACTCATTTTTTTTTTACTCAAATGTACACATCATTTCCATGTTATATTACATCAGCACAGTTATTGCCAACAGTTACTGACAGCATTATGCAGATGTAATATACTTTGTTAATGTGGTAATTATGTACATTTTTCACTGTATGCGTTCCCTCAGCAAAGTCAAAACAACAAACTCAAATTCAAAGAAGAATTAGTGTCACAATGCCATTGATGCCTTTTGTATAGTTTAAGTCTTAGTGTACTCAATTCTGAAACCCCTCTGTAAGCTGTATGTTATATGTGGAACATTTAAAGCATGTTTCAGTCTTGTTGTGCTATTGTGCAGATGCTTACTAGAGAGAGAGAGAGATAGTCTGTTGTCTCACGATGCGTCACCCTTTTCCACTCGTGCTTTGTCATATCTCTGCTATCTGGCTTGTTTTACCTGTTGAATGATCTGTGTAGATATATGTCTATCATGATGCAACATAGTCGCTTCTTCTTGTAACGTTTTGTAATGTAGAATGATGTAGACAACTGTGTTGTGTCTAGTAAGTCTAAATATACACTCTTTCACTCAGTTAATGGTTAGTGAACATTTAACACACTCTATGCAGAACACAGGTTCTAATAGCAATGATTACTTGTAAAATAAGTTCTATTTATATTTTTATATAAATAGATGATTAAGGCATTATTTGAGTACACTGAAGAATAACATGATTTACATGATTAAAATACGTTGAATGGTTGCACATATGCTTTTTTCAGTTTTTAAAAACTGAACAGAAGAGTAATTGTATCAGTGGTTTTATTCTGGTGCAACCCATTGACATATTTGAATCATGAAGTATGTTTTTCAGCGTGTTATACATATTCATAGCCATTGTTTTCTTGTGTTTAGAATAATTGAATAAAAGACAATGGCTTGCATGAGGGAGTATGTGAATATATATGTATGTATGTATGTATGTATGTATGTATGTGTCATATGCAAAAGTTCCACACCCCTGGCAAAATGATGGTTTGCTGGTTTGCTGCAGAGAACACGATTATGATTTATACTTCTTTGTAATTGGGGGAAATCTGACATAAAATAAGGTTTGAGCAAAAATTCAAGTACATTTTGCTTAGTTTTTTTCCAGTATGTTAAATTAGATAAAAATACAGTGAAATTTTGCCCTAAAACAAGCTGGAAAATACCACTGTTGTCCATAGAGGATGTGCTACCTGGGGTACTGTATGTCTTTGATTTCATACGCTTGTGAATGTGTATAAGCTCCATGCCGACTTTGCCCTTTGTTTTTGCTGTGCTCTCCCATTTGCCCTTTTCATCTGTTTCTGGTTTCATATGTTGTTAGTCTTTTCTCTGTTAGTGCCCAAGCATAGTGCTCTTCACCTGTTAATAGATTTGTGTCACAAATCAACACTGTGAGAAAATAAATCTGTGCCTGAAAAAAGCTGAATAAAATCCTCTGTGCTTTCGGCTCATGTTACAGATTCAGCAACTAATTGAAATGCAAAATTAAGAAGCAGAGAAAAAGCTTTTGATTATTTTTTTTCGCATGGCTAGCCTTGCAAATATGCTACTTATCAATGCATTAATCTTTCAATTAGTTTCAGTTTACAAAGTAAATGAGGGCACAATGCCAATCGCGTCAGAAAGTTTCACTGGCAGAAATGGACAATAATTTGTATATTTGTTCTATTTTGGTCTAAGAAGCATTAAAAGGCTCTGGGATCCTAGTTTACCCTGAATGCACTAATTTTTTTTGCCAAGGTTCAGTTATGGATGTTTGTGTGGGCTTATATAGCATATATACAGTACAATGGGTCAAATAAGTATTGAACACTTCACCAGTTTTCTAAGTAAATATTTTTTTCTAAAGGTTCTACTGACATGACATTCTCAGCAGATGTCGGTAACAACCCATCCAATCCACACATGCAAGAAATCAAAACATAGATGCCCATACATTAAGTTATGTGTAATAAAATGGAATGACAGGAAAAGTATTGAACACATGAAGGAAGGTGCAAAAAAGGCATGGTAAATCATGACACCAGTAATGACACCATGATCTCTGTCACTAATTAGAATGTCAGCTGGTTCAGTCCCAACTGATGGCCTATTAAAAGGTGTCTCATTACATTTAATGACGGGTAAAACCAAAAAGCTCTCTCAAGACCTTTACAACATATTTGTTGCAAAACATACTGATGGCATTGGTTACAGAAGAATTTCTAAACTAGTGAACATTCCAGTGAACATTATTGGGACCAAAATCCGAAAGCGACCTTGGGTTTATGAAAGGCGCTATATAAATATAACTTATTATTATTATTATTATTATTATTATTATTATTATTATTATTATTATTATTATTATTATTATTATTATTATATCAATAACACTAAATTTACCTGTTGTATATGTAAATGAGCTCTACATTGATTGGTTTCTCTGTATTGTGCAGTATGGGCTCAAACACTCCTTATTACTGCATTATGAATTGGTGGATATAGTATGTAAAACGTTTTTTGTGACATCACGAAAACAGTCAACTCAAAACACATTTTAAAATATTAGTTTACATGTATATTTTAAAATTTTAACAATGTATACTATTAACTACATATTTCCAGCAAAAGCAAAGAAAACCTAAACTTTTTTGCTATGAGTCCTTTAAAAGGACCATGTTTACAATTCTGTCCTGAGGCAATGTAATTATGGCTGAAATTAGTGAAATTTATTTACATGTGTCTATGTTGCCCTTGCAGAAAACCATATGTTTGATTTCTGTATGCAGACTTATTTCGACAGCATATATGAATGCTGTCTTTTAGCTCTGCCTCTGCAGGCAGCTGTCACAGGGCTGGGTGATTGTCATGGTTTAGTAAGAGAAGAAGACTGCTAAGTAGCTGTAGAAGAAAGTAGATTAAAAGCCATGACTCACAGGCGACAGGTCATGAATTCAACATTGACGAGGCCAATGAAAAATCTTTACTGAGAAACACCCTCAACAATCAACTCCAGGCTGCACTCTGAACAGAAAGTTATTAAGAGAGGTAGAAACATGTCTAAAAAGTGCAGAACTTCTGTCAAAACATTCAAAAAGCTGCACCACAGGCAGCACAACATTGATTATGCCTAACAAGTAAGTTAAAAATGATCACATCATAGCATCTCAGAGGGTTATTTGCATGATGTCGTACAGTGTTTCCCAATCCGGGAACTGGAGGCCCACTACTCTGCACAATTAAGTGTTTTTTCCAGTTTTAACACAACAATTGAACTCGTCAAGAGGCTGTTAATGAGCAGGTAATGTGGATCGAGTGTGTTGCAATAAGGAAAAACACAAAAAAGTGCAGGGTGGTGGGCTTCCGAAAAAACAGCTTGAAGACATAGCCATAGAAAAGCTATTTAAGGGATAGTTAAACAATCTCCATGTAATATAAAATACAATATATAATTTGCAATGTATAGTAAAGATTTGTAACATGAGGATTTTTTATGGTTCTTCACACACACGTACATCTTACATTTAATCCTATGCATTTTTTTCAGTCTTGCTTTAAAATTTCATGAAAAAACCTGTGTTTGTATATGTGTGAGGTTCTCCACACTTGGGTTGCACAGGAATTGCCACTTTTGAATAGAGACAAGGTTTCACCAATATTTCATGAATAATTAAAATACCACACGACAAAAGGTAACTACAAGAATACGAAGACAAGACAAAAGATAGACTAAAAGGATAAAAGATGGAAGCAAGCTGAAAAATATGTGAAGAAAGAATTATACATAACAATGAACCTGAGAGGAAGTTCATTCTAATTTAAAGTTTCTTCCATAAACAAATGTTTATGTGCAAAACTTTAACAAACCAAAGTGTGCCATGGAAAAATAGGGGACGATGTGCATAGAAAATCGCATGAAAAATGTAATTTTATATCAGAAGTTTAAACTCAGAGGCCTTCAGCATCATCTCAAACACCACTCAGCATGCCATCAAAGGGAGAGATAAGACGGGTTGCTTGGTGACAGAAATGCAGCCCAACTTTCTGACTGCTTTCAGGCTCCCTCATGTGTGCCAGGTGAGCCCTTTCATCCTTCTGGAGAAGCAGATATCAACTCATAGGTGCAACAAAGCATGACTTGGCATGAAAGCCTGATGAAATATCAATAAACCATTAGTACATGAACAAGAACATGAAATGCAATTCATGTTTTTCTCTTTGCTTTGCTTTCCTTTCTTTTCCTTCCCCTCCCTATCGTTCCCTTCCCTTTTCTTTTCTCTACTGTCCTGTCCTGTCCTGTCCCATCATAACCTGTCATGACCTGTCATTTCCTATCCCATCTTGTCTCTAAGGTTCTTGCATACTCTGCCGTCTTAAAAATAAAGGATCCTGACTGGTTCTTGTTCTTAAAGGTGCCATGGGTTGATACCATAGAACAGGGGTGCCCAATACGTCAATCGCCAGCTATGGGTTGATCGCGACAGCATTATATATATATATAATGCCTATCAAAATAAACTACTGCGCACATATATAATGCCTATCAAAATAAACTACTGCGCACGTGAGACCATGCAATAAATGCAAGTGAACCACAAGACACAGAAAACACTGCAGTACAGATGGAGCCAATCATCTATCCCCACTGTGGAGTTTGGCAGTATATAGCACATATAGCAGAGCCAATTCGACATCATCTTTTGTAACAAGCATCACCGCGCATGCTCTGTCACCTAGTTAGCAGTTAACAGTTTATATATATATATATATATATATATATACAGTGGGGTAAAAAAGTAGTTCTCCCACTTGAAAAGATAAAAGAGGCATGTCATTTTCATCATAGCTTTACCTCAACTATGAGAGACAAAATGAGAAAAAAAATCTAGAAAATCACATTGAGAAATCCAGAAAGTCTCACTTTTAAATAATTTATTTGCATAGGTATACCTTTGATAAAAAAAATTTCAGGCGTCTCTCGTCTTTTTAAGTGGAAGAACTTGCACAATCGGTCGCT
Organism: Lepidarchus adonis; assembly: GCA_037576955.1. Taxonomy (NCBI): domain Eukaryota; kingdom Metazoa; phylum Chordata; class Actinopteri; order Characiformes; family Lepidarchidae; genus Lepidarchus; species Lepidarchus adonis. The sequence goes on from JBBIGC010069543.1 coordinate 7,761, forward strand.
ATATATATATATATACACATATATATATATATATGGCTCTTTTTGACTTGGTCATTTTAAAAGTAGCTCGCAAGCCAAAAAAAGTGTGGGCACCCCTGCCATAGAAGAACCACTTTTAGTTTTGTTCAGAGGTTTCTGCTCAGCTATGGACGTGGGATAATCCTGTCCCATGTATAATTTTTGCAAACCCTGGAATTGCTCAAAGCATTGGATGTGCTCATTGTGCTCTTGGATCTCAGTGGCTTTCTCGCTGCTCTTCACCCTCTTCAATTCCTTCTGTTTGGACTATGTGTCCTGTGTATCATCTCATCTCTTTTGTGTTGACTGCTTTCTTTAGTTATTAGTGTTCTTTGCTGTTGGTGTCTATTTGTTTGCCTCTGTGAAGTGACCTTGGGTATGAGAAAGGCACTATATAAATATAAATTATTATGATTATTTGGATTGTTATAAAGATGATGATGATTATTATTATTATTATAATTATTACAAAGAGGATATTGTAAAGGTTCTGTAATACAAAAACAGTGTTCCTACAACCACACTGCCAAGAAACATTAATTAATGTATATAATTACCCTTTATTTTTAAGTGTGTAGCGTTCTGTAAAAATATATAATGGCTTTTTGTGTAACCATTTATTCTATAGGGAAACAAAGTAGTTGACACTGGTTCAAAGAACCCTTTCTGATGCTTCTGTGATGCTTTCACAAGCCTGAGTAACCAGCAGTGTTTGGCAACAGGCTAGATATTGAGTTCTGAGCTTGTACCACAGAGCTGGTTGGGGAAAATGGAGAGCAAATGATGGAGAAGTACACAGTGCATTCCTGTTCAAACATGAGAGTCAATCCCCCGATTGACTCTCATGTTTGAACAGGAATGCACTGTGTACTTGGGTCAAGTTATAAAAATGATTTGCTAACAAAATGAGATTCAGCTAATTTCAGTTAATTGCCATAATACCCAGAAGTGTGCCTCTACACTTACCTAACAGATGAAAATGTAAAAGTTTTTCTCTGCTGCTTATTGCCAAGAGCACTCGCTGCTCCTCTTGAGTGTCATTACTGTCAGAGGTGTGAACGAGTGATGTGTTTTGCTTCTGTTGGTATATTGCTTACACCCTGAATAGTGTTGTTATTGGAGCTCTTGAAGTTTCATAGAGTTACCCTATATACATAGCCATCAGGGTAATTTAATGCCGGTACTCGCATGCCTACTGCCCATAATCTGATTCAGACCTGCTGCTTCCACTGCTTTCTCTGTCCTGATGTGCTAGAGTGCAAATAAACAAAGAGCTTTACAGCCACAGTAAATCTTGTGTGTATGCCTGGCATCATGTTTTATAGATACCTCAAGGGAATAAAACACATAAAAGCACCTTTGAGTGTAGGCATAGTAATAGTGATGGATGCTAATCTTAGTATGCCAGATGATCATGATGTATCACTGCAGTGAGAAGTGCTTTGTGTAGAAACTAGGATTAAAACTGACCTTATGAACACTGACTCTGGAAGTGATGAGTGGGTTGATGGAAGTTGATCTCGAATAAAAGTGCTATTTTTCACATATGTATTGTAGTATTTTTTTTCTACATAATTTATTCATCCATTCACTCATTAAATGGATATATCCACTCATTTATCCATTCATCCATCCATTCATTTTCTGAGTTGCCTATCCTAACCAGGGTCACAGGGGGAGCTGGACTCTATCCTAGTACTACTCTCACTAGCCATAGAACCCATAGTCTGACCCAAAGTGTTCCTCTTCTTACAACATATCAGAGAGAAAGCACTCCTAGTTCATACTGACCTTACTGACCTGTACTGCATAACAGAAACAGAATCACAAACAAGAGCTTGAAGTAAAACATTTGTGTAAGACCACAGATTCCCATCTCATTCTGAACCTTGGCTGGGAATCAATCGAGGCATGACAGCAATAACCATAGTTATTATATGTAGTGATGCTAATTTAAAGAATTATTATATATTATACACCACCAAGAAAAGTGGTATTGCCAATCTATAGTAGTACTGTAGGTCTTTATCTTTATTGTACTGTGGAGCCGTGCTCCATTACTCCCAGCAGCAAAACATTCACTTTCAGGGGTCTGAAGTGATTCTAAATTTGCTCATTAGTAAAGCCCAAAATATTATTATGCACTCCGGGGTGTCTGGTTAGCCTTTTTGTTACATGCTGTTGAATAAATCAAGCACAAGGGCAGGGTCTTCAACCTCTGTCAAACTGAGACTGTAACCTGAATGTTTACAAGACCTGGAGGTTAATGTGCAACCTAGAAAGAAAATATGCTCCTCAGTTTAAAACCAATGTGAAGCAGGCTTTGTAGTATTGAAAACATATGTCAAGCTTAAAAGACTCTGGCTAATTTGCTAATTGTATTGTCTGCTCTTAAGGTCATTAGCTAGCCATGTAATGAAGACTTCCTGTCACCCGGGTAACAAACAGACAGATATAGTGTTGAACAGCAGTGGTCCACAATGACACTGTTATTTTACTGTTAGTTTCCTTTACACAGCCACCACTGTGAGCTGAGCAGCCTGAGCAGTGCTCAGACCCTTCCACTGTACTGGCTGTGTGTGTGTTTCTCTGTAAAAACAACACCACAGCACACAGTGCACCACAGCAAAATGCAACCTCTGAATTTGACCCATCCGTGAAGGAGCAATGGGCAGCTGACATGGGTGGCGTCCGGGGGAGCAGTGCTTGGGGACGGTACCTTGTTCAAGAGAACATCGGTGGTACCTTTACCACTGGGTTTGGAACCGGTCACGTTTTGATCAGTTAGGGAGTTAGGGTACTCCATGTGGTAATGTGCATGCATTCTTTCCAAAAGCCATTATTCAGCTCTTAGCATTACTAAAACCACTCTCTGCTGAGGTGTGACCTCACTGGTAGTGGTGTGTGTGTGTGTGTGTATGTGTGTGTGTGTGTGTGTGTGTGTGTGTGTGTGTGTGTGTGTGTGTGTGTGTGTGT
>JBBIGC010069564.1:0-10753 GCA_037576955.1 Lepidarchus adonis
TTATTTTAATCTAGATATATATATATATATATATATATATATATATATGGATCAACAGAAATTATTTAAAATTACGTGGAAAAAAATTATAATCATACGCATTAATAACAATAATCCAAGTCATTTCCACCCTTACACTTTAGTTTGGCTCCGCCCATTCGAGCTGTGTTTAGATCACTTTTTACATGTGTTACAACACACAATAGCCAATCAGAATAGACATAATTTACATTTGCATGCATCAGTATACCAATTTATAGGTATTTTTAATATATTTAAAGGTATTGCATATGATAGCGTACTTTAAGACGTGCACTGACGTGTATTTTCTCTCTTAAATATATATTTCACATATTTTCTTTATAAATGTGCCATGGGCTTGGGCTGTGTTGACGATAAACCACTCATGAATCTTTAATCCGTAAAATGAATTTTGTTACATAAACTCACAACTGTTTTGAATAAAATAATACACAAGGAAATGCAGAATATGCATATAGTTTTTTTTTTTTACCTTTGTCTAGTTTTTTAATGTTCATTTAATTAGTGAAAAATTGTGTCTGATCATAAAAATAACTTTTAAAAGGTTACTCAGTTATTAATGTAATAAATACTGTCAACCAACATATTTATTTATCCTTCTTCACACACAAACACACACACACTCCCCCTCTGGCAGTGTTGTTTGACACATATGGCTTGTTATGTAGCTTGGTGTCCTTGAGATTGAAAATATCATTATAGCTCTTCTCACCATGGCTTACACACACAAACACACACACACACACACACACACACACACACACTGCTGCATTCAGCACGAGCTATTCTCTATCTCTGCTCTTCATTTGTGCCATGGCTATGACCCCTCAGGGCTCCTGTAGATTGTAGAAGAATTTTGCATTTCCCCAGAGCTCACATTCACACACAGACACACACGCCCAGAGAGACTTAATAACACACTGACAATTAATGATCCACCAGCAAGACACTGTTACTGCTCCTGAGGTTGAACTCTACGATAAACACCTCAATGGTTTTCTCAACCTAATTCTAAATACTGTTGTTTGAATGGATTATTGCCATTTTCCTTTTCCAAAAGATTATTTTTTATGAAGCACAAGTCATCTGTGACTATTGGACATGAATCGTATTTGTAATTCACAGTACACAACAAACCAGCTTTATTTTTGTATCTGGAGATTTTACATTAAAACAGATATGAATATCACTCCCCACCTCGCAATGGCATGACTTTGACAAGAGTGTCACTTTATTTTGCATATATTTGTACTGAAATAAAACCTTGTATCACTCCAATCATCATACAGGAGACAAAAACACATGACTTTCTATTAGTCAATGTTTCATACAGCAGCTGGTGGGAAAAATTCAAAAGGAATAGCATTTTCAATTCTTTCGTTTTTATTTCTAAGTGAAAATAAGTACATTCCCCCTACAATATAGCATTTTTGCAAATTATCCTGCACAATCTATATTTATTTTAGTCACATATACTAAAAAGACTGTTGCAAAGGCCACATTATTATATACCAGATCTTTTTAAATACCTATTTCCATTGGCAAAAGTATTTCCTCATTTGGCTTTACACACAAATGATCTTAAATGACATCTCATTCTTAATCCATAGCATTTAATAAGATGTCATCCCACCCTTTGCAGCTATAACAGCTTAAACTCTTTAAGATTTAGGAGTATGTTTATGGGAATTTTTGACCATTCTTCCAGAAAAACATTTGTGAGGTCAGACACTGATGTTGGACGAAGGCCTGGATACTGTTGTATCACAATCTCCACTCTAATTCATTCCAAAGATGTTCTATCGGGGTGAGGTCAGGCTAGTCAAGTTCTGCTACACCAAACTCACTCGTCTATATCTTTACTGACCTTGCTTTATGCACTGGAATGTCATGTTGAAACAGGAAGGGGTAATCCCCAAAGTTGGGAGTATGAAAATGTCCAAAACCTCTTTTAATGGTGGAGCATTCTCTGGAACTAAGGGGCCAAACACAACTCCTGAAAAACAACCTCAAACCATAATCCCCCCTCCACCAAACTTTACACTTGGGACAATGCAGTCAGACAAGTACCGTTCCCCTGCCAACGCCAAAGTTGGCATGCTCTGTGCACTATGCACCTCAGCATCCGCTGACCCTGCTCTGTCATTTTATGAGACCGAACACTTTGTGGCTGAGTTGGTGGTGTTTCTAATCGCTTCCATTTTGTTATAACACCACTGACAGTCGACTGTGGAATATTTATTAGTGAGGAAATTTCACAACTGGACTTGTTGCACAGGTGGCATCCGATCATGGTACCACGCTGGAATTCACGGAGCTTCTGAGAGCGACCCGTTCTTTCACAAATGTTTGTAGAAGTGTCTGCTGCTTAGGTGCTCGAATACACTGGTGGACATGGAAGTGACTGGAACCTGAATTCAATTATTTCAATGGGTGAGTGAATACGTTTGGCTATATAGTAATATTTATGATATTACTACATTGGGTTATATTGGGGTTGAACAGCAATGGCACACAGTGGAAATTTATGGAACTTCCAAGTCCTGTTTCATATTTCAGATATTGTCAGACATGGCATTGTTTTCACATCTGCACTATGATGGTGCACTGATTGTTATTGTATCCCAATTTAATGGGCATTTTAAGGGCAGTGGAGTTGTAAGTGGTCAATAAGTGCACATACATACAAGGTGTTTCTTTGAAAACGCATGGTGTAGATTATCTGGAGACTCTGAAGCTTTATTCAAACTGCAGGGCGAATATATTTAGTGAACAAACCTGATCTGTAGGCTATTGTCCCATTTGCACACATATCCAAATAGGTTGTTATTATAATGATGCATGCAAATGCAATGAGTATGAAGGGGCATAATGCAGCAAAAATGACATTGCCATTAATATTTAGAGATTTAGAGTTTCCAAAGTTTAAGCTATAATATGTAACCTGTTTTCTTGGCATATAAAGTCACATGAACAAAGATCTGTTTTAAATTAGATTTGACATCAAACTGGAAAATAAATGTCTGCTTGAATCAAATTTGAGCTGCCTGTCTGAAGGAGTCCTCACATTCACCTGATCTGTTTTTAGAGCTTCAGGTTTTGTGTGAAGCTTTCCTCACTGGCTCATGGTAGCATTAACTTCCTGTTAACATGATTACATCACATTACTGTAGACCTATAAATATAAAGTATTGCTGCCAGGTTGTTATGGTAAGGAGCAATCTTTTAGATTGGAAGGTGGATATGGTTGCAACTACTAGTTTTAGACACTTTTGCCTTTGCTGGATACAGTTACTGATGCAGTTGTCTAGTTTGACAAAAATCACATTTTGCTACATGTTTTAATGGATAATATGTATTTATTTGACACCAATATTAATCTAGTAGAGACATTTCTGTAGCTGTGCTTTTGTGGTTAAATCTAAGAAGTGATTAAACAAGCCTATTCAATTTTATGTATTTATTATATTTTATTATTATTGTTGTTGTTGTTGATATATTCTTTTTTTTTTTCACAATTATTATTATTATTATTTTTTTTTTTGACATACTTGATTAATCACTTCTTAGATTTACCCACAAAAACACAGCTACAGAAATGTCTCTCCACAAATAAATAAAAGAATTAATTTTATTCGTATGTTGAGTGTACTGTATTATTCACTTTGTGATTTTGTTTCTTAAGCTTGGAAATGTAAGCAGAGGTCCAGATTTAATATATTTTTAAATTCTGGGCTTGTTGTCAAATACTATAAATGATAACCATAAATGATAAAGTGAGTGAATGACAATTTCTCATATTATAATCATCTATTAGAACAAGCAGGGAGGCCATATGTTGGACTATCTGATTTATCAATGTAATTAACCTGATTTAAAATGCAATGTCATGTACTTCAAACATCAGTTAATAAACATGTCTGCAGAATAAATCGCTTTAAAGTTGAGATTAATGTACTCACACATTAAATCTAATAATAATAATAATAATAATAATAATAATGGGAGTGAGTGAATGAAAGGGTGAGCGAGATGTTCTGATAAGAGTGAAAGAACAAGGAGATGACTGACTGAGTTAATTACTGAATAGTTACTTAAGTGGTTGAATTAATGAGTGAGTGAGCAATTAACTGACCGGCTTTATTAGTGAATGCATGAATAAATGACTGAGTGAGCGAGTCAGTCCGCAGGTAAGTGGGGGGAGGAGATGGATGGAGTCAATGATTAGGCTGAGGAACGGATGGAGGGTTTAATTGTGAACTGTCTGTGTAGGAAATTAAATCTCTCTTCAGAAATAATGAGACGGATTAGCACAGGCTGCCAGGTCAAGAGCAGCGATCGCAGTTTTCATTGGCAATGCCTCACTCTTGTTTAAAATTAGATTTCACATTGTGAGAGACAAGGCTCCTGTGATTCGGCATCAGTATTTACCTCAGGTTTCAATTGAGGCTATTAATGCTAATACCAGAACATAATTTAGCATTAACGTGTGTGAATGATAGAAAAGAATGAAAAACTGAGGTATGAAACCCAAATTAACATGGCATTTAGCGACGATACGTTAAGTTGCTGGTGAAGAGCTAATTCAATTCTCAGCATCATATTTTTACATTATATTTTTATGAAATGCTATGGTCCAAAGTGACTTCCGGGTACAGGAACAATCAGCATAAAATCAAACATGACAAAACTGATGTACGAGTTACAGGGAGTTCAATGCAATCTTCTTAGTCATAAAAACAGTGCAGGTTCTACAACAGTGAAGATGATAAGAGCTACAACATTACTACCTGAAAGAGAAACACATTTCTACACTATAATTAAGTGCGTATGAGTATGTTTAATCAGACGATAAGTGCTACAGCATAAACAACAAGGTCTATTCATATATACAAGTGCTAAAGAGTCCAGGACATTCTTCTTTGTCATTAAGTGCTGATGTTAAGTTCCTTACGTGCTATTATAAGGAAATGCATGCACCATATTTAATTATATTGTTGCAAGTAGTATGAGCATATCTCAGATCTGTAGACTGATGTTGTGTATTAGATTAAAGTTAAGGTTAAAGAAACTTTATTATAGGACTTAGATGCTGAGGTCGTCACGGAACAGTTGAGTCTTGAGGTGTTTCTTGAAGGTAGAGAGAGTCAGTTCTGATGTGTCTGTGCAGCTCGTTCCACCAGTGAGGGAGAATGAAGGAGAAGAGTCTGGAGTGGGGTTTGACTCCACGTGGGAGTGGAATCTCCAGTCTGATCTGAGGGATCTGGTGCGTGTTTAGGTCTGGATGAGTGTTGTAATGTAGCAGGGAGCAGATCATCAAGGACATGAACGTGGGCATGTTACAGCTGGTTGAAGATCAGCTGAGCTGCTGCATTCTGGATCCTCTACAGTGGCTTGATTGTGGTTGCAGGTTGCGTTACCTATAACCTTCAAGAATCTGTGTTGGTGTGAGCAGCAATATTGCACTAAACCCTTGCTTTAAACTCTTTCTTGGACTCAAAGGCATGGAAGGCCTTGTCTGGCCATGAATGCCTGGCTGTCTGTATTTCTCTTCAGATATAAACAAGACTCAAATCAATGGCTGGAGATATGAAAGATTTACCTCGCTAGACTCGGTATTGACAAACGCACTGCTTGGTATTTTACACTAGTTTTATATTCTATGCTTGGAATTGTTGAGCGCTGTCTGATATTAGTTTCATTTGTTCTTGTCTTGCAGGCACCTTGAGATCAGGACAATGCAGCAATCAGGCGAGGAGTAGATCTTCCGTGGTATAATTCTGCTGGGGAAAATAAAGGAATAGGGGAGCAACGTGAACAAGAACCATGAACTCCTTCTGTTGTCCACATGATGCCAGATAGCTGTGACTTGCCTCGCTGTTTGAAAGTACGCACTCGTTTATATCACCATTGCATCGTTTTGTTTCCTCGAGGAATATAAAATTAGCTTTGTACTGAACCAGAGTTGGAGAAACACTTAGCAAGTTCTTGAGAGCACTCACCGATGGAGAGACGAAGGGGTGAGTCTTGGAAAATCAGAGAATGAACCAGGGGGTGAGACTGAAGAGGAATTGAGGAGAAATCAAGCAAAAAAAATAAAGCTGCAGGGCTGGAATAAGGCTCTCGGATATTCGCTAGACTTTTTTTCGAATTCCAACCGCCCTGAAGAAGAGTCTCTGGACAGCTATTGTGCTCACTTGAATAAACACGCTAAGAACACAGGCCGTCTGGTGGAGCAGGAACTAGCCCTTGAACACCACTGTGACTCTATCGGGGCTTGTAGGATGATGAGGGAGAGCATATCTTCACGGTGGCCCTTGTGGTCCTTAGTTTTAGCGGGGTGCTTCCTCTCGGCTTGGTCCCTGGAGTTTGGAGGAGCTACAGGTCAGTGGGCCCGCTACGCCCGCTGGGAAGCCGGCTCACTCGGTGAGCTTAGCTTTAGCCTGAAGACCAACATTAGCAAGGCTCTTGTGTTGTACCTTGATGACGGAGGAAACTGCGACTTCCTGGAGCTGCTAATTGTGGAAGGCCACCTACAACTACGTTTTGCCATCCATTGTGCCGAGCCCGCCACCATCCACATGGAGACCCGTGTCAACGATGACCGTTGGCACATGGTCCTCATCACCCGAAACTATCGGGAAACCATGCTCATGGTAGATGGTGAAACCAAAGGGGCTGAAGTTCGCTCCAAGCGCAAGGAAATGGCAGTGGTCAGCGACCTCTTTGTTGGAGGCATCCCACCGGACGTTCGTTTGTCGGCTCTGACCTCCAGCACGGTGAAGTATGAGCCTCCGTTTTTGGGCCTCATCTCCAATCTGAAGGTAGGCGAGATGCCCCCTACCCTGCTCAACAGCCAAGGCATTCAGAGTGACTTGGAGTACCTGTGTACCAAACAGAACCCGTGTCTGAATGGAGGATTCTGCGTTGTCCAGTTCGGAGAAGTGCACTGCGATTGCTCCCACACGCGTTTCAGAGGCAAATACTGCAAAGAAGGTAAGAGCTGCTGTTCTAATTTCACATTAGAGGTGCCATTTATCATATCACTTATTTTTCTGTTTTAACCCTAAATCAAAGATGGCGTCCACTTAAACATTGAAAGAACATCTTCTAAGGCAGTGGTCCCCAACCACCAGGCTGCGGATGGTTACCAGGCCATACAAAAAAGTCAATCTATCTAAGTGTGTTAGAGACTCAACTTTCCCGGTATTCTGAATGAAAGTCAGGGCAGAAAACCCTGAGATCACCACAACAGCACTGAAAACTTGGAACGTTTACATGTTACCATAGCGACCAGAGCGTGTGAGGGGCAGAGGAGGACGTTACTCTGATCGTTGTTAGCGCATTTCAGGAAGACGCTGCTAATAAAGTTACATAATTACACAGTGGATTCACCTTTATTATTATATTTACAAAAATACCACAGTTTTTGTGTTGGTTGGATCATTGTTGTTTTTATCTACGACACCTTAAATGCCGGTCTGCGAAAATATTGTTTGACATTAAACCGGTCCATGGCATAAAAAGGTTGGGGACCACTGACCTTAGGAACAATATCTCATTTTATACAAGGTTTCTTGGCTGTTGCTTGGTTAAAAGTAGCAGGACGAGGTTCCATCATTCATAGTTCTGTACAGTACTGGAAAATTTGTGCTTTAACTCATTACAGCCATATTTGGTGCTTTATAGAAGTATTTTAAAGGGCTCCTTAAATGACTACATGCAGTAAGGGTTTCAATTAACATTCAAGAACATTTTTTGCATTTAATAGTTTTCTGTATGTGTATGGTTCTTGTCTTTATTGGAGAACCTAAAATGTAACTAACATGTAATTGTTTCATATTTATAGTGGATTACACTGGAAAATGGGTGTATAATGCTTAAGACGTTAAACTGTCTCCGGCACGTAATTACCTGACTAACGCACTAGTATTTAGAGCTGGGCAAGTTGCCAATATTGTTATTGAGATCAATTCTGGGCACAATTTGATTTTCTGAGTACGTCATGATATCATCAGTACACTGTTGAACTTCGTGGTCCATAGAGTGTCATACGTTTTGCTAAAGTGAATTTATTGTATCTTGATCTGAGAAACCTAAGTAGAAGGAATATGTATTTATTGCTAGATTTATTAATTTGTTTGTGGTTCTTTTTCATTTTCTTTTTCTATATTGTGACATATTGCACATTAGGAACATTCGTCATGATATAGCTATTTTTGCCTCATCAACTAACCCTAATATTATTTCTGTAGCTTTTGTGATAGTCCTTATAATATTGACTTGAAATGAGTGATCTGATTGTATTTATGAAATGCACATTTTTCACTACCACTCGTGTTCTTTTGAATATCAAATTTGAAGCATGTTTGAGTAATCAAACCTGGTGTTTTTTTTTTTTTACATACCTTTATTTAAATTCACGTTTCACAATGTTTATTTATCAAATGCCTAGTTATACACATACAACAAGCAGTGAAATGCATCGTGATCCACTCCAGACTATGCAAGAATAAACTATAATTAAAGAATATTAGGCTAAAAACTTAATACCAAACTAAAACTTTACATTTAAGAACTAAAATTGAACTTAAACAACATGTATAGATCTATACAATGTATAGAATTTCACCAGTTCACTTCAGTTAAGATATAATCATTTAGTGTGGTCTGATGTAATGGTGCTGTATGACATTGAGTTTTCTACATTGATCATTTTACTCACTATCCAAAAACACCAGTTTTGCATGTTTTGTGTGTATGTTAATATGCAATTATGATATGGGTCAAATAGTCAAGAGTTTTCTTTGGGAGCTTCAACGTAAAAATATCTGGAAATACATTTATTTAGATGTAAAAATAATTAAGACCGTCTCATATCTTTTGTGAACTAATCTGGCAACAGAAGCACATTCGTAGCCATTTCATGTAATAATGTTCAGTGAGGAAGCCTTTAGAAGCCTTAAACTCTTTAAGAGTTTAACGCCGCTGAAATTGGCATCGTCAAAGAGACATTACATTTACTTTTATGCATTTGGAAGAAACTCTCATCCACAGTGACTCACAGTTTAATCATGTTACAGATGTAGGCGAATGTAGCATTAGGAGTGTTGCCCAAGGACTCTTGCTACTTAGCATTGTGTGCTTGCCAGGGCTTGAACCCCAAGTCAGCAATGCTAACTGCTGTTCTTTTCTGACTTATCGTCTTGAGTGTAGCCTTTTCAAATGACACCATCGTTTGGTGAAATATGTGGAATTTCCCTTAGAATACGTATAATACCGTGACTCATATAGCTCCATAACTAAACTCTTTAAGGTACATTGGAATGTGGGTTGGCTGTTCTCTTTGTCACTTAGCATATGCTAATGCTAGTTGAATTTGTGTGTGGGGGCTCAGAAAAGGATGGATTTTGGCATGGCTTTATTAGATGTAATGCCTTGGAAGGTTCTGTGTGATTAGAGGTTCTTTAGAGGTTCTTTAGTAGGGTAAGGTTATCTGTCTAATAGTAGTCACGGCCATTTTGCTGGATGTCTCTTTTCGAGGCGAGTTTGGCATTTTGTGTCACAGCGTGGCCTTTCGGAGTGCCCATAAAACACAGTCGACATTTCTCGAGTGATGAACCTAGGCTGAACTTTGTATTTCGCTTTTCCCTAAAACAAATTTCCCTCAATTCCCAGCCAATCGTTTTCTCCCCTCCCTCCCAGAATGCAATTTAATTTCCCTCTGAGGATCTTTGACCCGGGCTGCAACTTGCTTTCCTTTTCCCTTCATCAATTTTTCCTTGGCATCTGTTACCTGCACATTTCTGCATGTCTTTTTGTTCTTCCCATTCTTTTTCTTTTCTTTCAGATTTCAGATTTCACCACCTTTCAGATTGACCCTGCTACTTTTCGTTCTATCCATCTTTCTCGTTGCTTCTTTCTCTCCAACCACTGCTTCTTTGGCTTTCTCCAACTCCTCTGCTCTCTTCCCACCTCTCTCCTTTTGGCTCCCTTCTTCTTTAACCTGCCTGCCATCTATCTTCCCACTATGCTATTGTCTGTGCTGGAGTACTCCTCTTTTTGCTGGCCTTTGCTCTTTTTTTCAGTTTGCCATTCATCTATCCCCTAACTCTCTCTTTCTCTTTCCGCCTTCCACACTCTGTTCAGTGGTGTGTCATGTGGTTCAAATTCAAAACATTATTTTTCACTTCAGTATCATATAATATTCATTAATAAAGTACTGTTTAATACTAGTGGCAGATCTAAAAAAAACAAAACATTTGAAACGCCAAGTCATTTGAGTATCACATTCTTCACGTGAGTTAATATTTAAATTTGATACATATCATTGAATATTAATTGAGGAAGCTGATTAGCCTCTTAGCTCTTAGTTTTACAGCCTGGTTCTAGTTCTTAGGAAAGTAAGTTGTTTGCCTCATGGTTTAAAGGAAAATGCGACAGAATTTTCAAATGTTCTTCATTATAATCAAGATGTAGTTAAAGGGGGTTGATGTGAAATGATCAGTTCAAGAGAAACCTTCTGATTCAGAACAGTTCACAATGGTGGTGGGTTTGGGAATCGGACATCTGAAGAGCTATGCTCAATGTCCATATACAGTATGAGTGTATATAGTAAACGTGTAAAAATTACCACTACCGTATATCTTCTAATAATAGTCTGTCTCTTTTAGTCGCCCGTTTCCATTAAACGCCGGGATCGAAAGATAAA
>JBBIGC010069575.1:0-10753 GCA_037576955.1 Lepidarchus adonis
CCAGCAGATTCAAAAACACAGTACATACAGATACACATGAGAGAAAAATGAACAATATTATATATCCAGGACCTGTTTGGACCTCTTTTCTGCAGGATGAGTTATTGTCAGGAAAGCAGTATTGAAAGGAGATATTTTGTTGATACTCTGTGTCATTCATCTGAAATAGATGTAGGTCTGTCAACTGGAGATCATTCAGGAGATTGACCTTGTTGGCAGGTCTTTTTATACCTGATCATGAATCCTCCCATTTTACATGACTGGCTAGTTTACCCCTGATATTAACTCATTTGATATTCATGATTCCATCGTTTACTGTGTTGTTCAGCAGAGAATACATGAATTGTGTTTACAATAACATCACTGATGTCATAACATCTGGGACTACCATCCCTAATGTCTGCCTAGATCCTAAGTGACCATCATACATAATGTTTGTGAGATACATACCATTTGTGAGATTGTAGGTAATATTGCTTTTAGGGGATTGTAAAAAAAAATCTATTCCTTTTAATCATCTACTTATTTTGTAATATATAAATAAATATTTTAATGTACAAACTGCTTTGTCACTCAAGAAAAAGACTGCAGCACCAGCCCCAGCCTTTCTTCAAACTTCAGATTATTCTGTATCCTGGGAAATCTGGCTATGGGTTACTCCCTTATTTGCCATAGCATGTGCATTAATTTAGTTTGCAGTCTATTAATCTTGACTGCCTTTCCTCCTCCTAGCATTCCATGTTTTTCTTCCATTCCTAACTTCCCTTTTCTACTCTCTCTTTTTCTTTCTCTTTATTGATTTCCACTTTGTTCTGTGTCTGTTTACTGTTTTCTTGAGAGCAGCATCAGGCAAGGTCTTGGGATCTCAGTTTTGCGCAGCAGCCTGAGGGGAACCATCGAGTGGCCATTTTGTCCTTCTGCTCTGCCCAGCACCGGAGGGCATTGTACTTCCGTGTCCTCAGTTCTGTCCTGCACATCAGGTGTTAACATGACTCTTTTAAGGACTTTCTATGACACTGTGGAAGCATCTGCCATCCTTTATGCTGTGGTCTGCTGTTGTGGTGGAATTACAGAGAGGAACAGGGGAAAACTGAAAACAGACTGGTCAAGAGGGTCAATCGAGCAGACTGGGGAGGAGAGGATGTTGACCAAACTGACATCCATCATGGACAACAATTCTCACCCCCTACACGAGACTGTACAAGCACTGAGAAGTAGAGACTGTTACACCCACAGTGGAGGAAGGAACGTTACATTGGGTCATTTCTACCAGCAGCTGTCAAACACTGTTTAACATGGTTCATTTATTTATCATCTTAGTATAAGATGTATGTTTATTTTATTTTATTTTTTGTCACTGTCTCTATGTGGCAGTCGCTACATAAGCAATTTCCTTAGGGACAATAAAGTTTTTTCTGATTCTGATTCTGATTCATCTCCTAAGATTAACACTGAATAATCATCTGTATTTAATTACTGCTACTCACATACAGTGTGCTTGTGCACATATTTCTTTTACTCATCTGCATCATACGCATCTCCTCATACTTATACATATACATATTTGTTTTACATAATGTAGATCTTTTAAAGGTTTTCTTGGTGTTTATGTGCATAATTTTGTGTATATAGACCAGAACATACTTGTTGGTGTTTTTCTCATATATTCCTTTTGTTTGTATAGAAGCTCTGTAACACAGAAATCTCTCATTCATGGGATAATAAAGGTTTATTCTTTTCTATTCTATTCTATTCTATTCTATTCTATTCTTTACCTCTCCTGTGGCCATCACACTAAGGTCACCATTTGAGAGACACCAGGCCGCTCAGCTCCACCCAGAACCCCAGAGAGCACCATTGGGAGGGCTTCCAACCCCCAGAGGGCACTGCTCTACCCACTCTACCATCCCAGCTTCTCTATCTTGACCCACAGCTTGTACAGGACATGGGAACTACTCCTGACAATGTGTTTCAGTGTTCCAAGGCCACTAGTGTACCTCCACAATTGTCAGCCACCCCTCAGGTGGCCCAAATGAACTGGGTTTAGTGTTTGTCTTTGTCAACCAGCTTTCTTTTCTTCATCCCTGCATTTCTTACTGTAAACCCCTGATTGTCCTTGTTCCTATCTCTCCATCCCTCATATTGCCTTTCTGTTACTTCTATCCCATTACTGGAAACTGCCTTGGGCTCCCTTAGGCTGTTAAGAGCTGGCCTTTGGGAGCATTGTTACACCCCACCATGACCACTTAAAGGTGTCACCTCAGGTTTCCTTCTTCTGTCGCCCAACTTTTTACAATCGCAAAGTTCCTACACTCACTCATTCACTCACTCACTCACTCTCTGTCTGTTACTCATTATAGGTTTACACTTCATGCTGTGCTTGTTTACTGCTCCGTGTCTTTTGAAAACCCTCACATAAAAAGTATTGCATGTGCACATATGAATGCTTATGGAGATGTACAAACCTGTCAATTTTCACATGAGGTGTTTTCAATGTGAGCCAAACTTTCCATTCACCTCACCATGTGCGACAGGACGTCCTCCCCATTTGTATTCAAAAAAGGTGCCTTTTAAAACTGTGTTTTAAAATATTTATTTCTGTTTCTGCTTTTGTCATATATAATAATAATAATAATAATAATAATAATAATAATAATAATAATAATAATAATAATAATAAAAAAAAGTTATACAAGGGGAATTGTAATAATAAAAATGATAATGAATAAATAAACAGAAGAAAGTGTTATTACCATTAAACAGAAAGGTTTTTAGACCACACTTAAAGGAAGACAGGGAAGAGCAGTCATTGAGAGATTGTGGAAGAGAGTTCCAGAGTTTGGGAGCCAAGGTACTGAACGACCTGCCCCCTAGTGTGGAACGTCTTGTACATGGAACCAATGCTAATATATATTAGTTTCAGTGATTCCCTCGCATATATGCAAGTCACCCATGCTGTTGGGACTGATGCGCCATTTATATCTTGCATTTTGCTGGAAGCCAAATTAAAAAATATATATGTTTATCTGATAAATAAGGCTCATTAGACTTTACAAATTGCAGGTTTTTAATGGCAATTTATAAAATATTTTCCCAGAAATGAGAATGTGTTATTGAAAACACAAAATTCAACCAACAATGTTCTTACATATTTCTAGGATAAACTTTGATTCATAATAAGTTTAGTCTGAAGAACAGGTTCATCCCAAAATATTTCTAATTAATTTTACACTTTACATACAGTCTTATGCAAAAGTTTGGGCACCCCTTGATAAATAACAGATTTTGGTAATTTTGTAATTGAAAAGATGTTGCACAGAAATCACATGCTAAAGAAAAACATTATGTCAAAATGAGAGAGGCCTATAATTTCATACTGCAAATCAAGGAGATGGACATTTACAAATAACTGAATCTGATCTTAAAACAGCTGAAATTTTTGACATGTTATTATACACTTGGCTGATGCTCTGAACCATGAGTAGAAAATGGCATACATTACTGGATTCAAAGAGGAGTTCATGTATATTAGCCAAGTAAACACAGTCCACACAAATGAAAAAGACGTGACGCTTTCAACTGACAGAGAACTTAGATAATAAGGAATCCAACAGGCAAGATAAGTGAAAATGACAGTGCCTAATTTTTTTGCAGCTTTGATTTCAGTAAAGCTTGAATCTTTAGTTCTACGTTTGTTGGAGGCATCTTTCCTAACTGCTCTGATAGATTTTGCCTGACGCCTTGCCACTTTAAAAATCACTGAGTATAAGATCAGTATAATAGAACAAGGGGTTAGAAATGAGACCACTAGGTCAACCATCACCCAAGAATGTTTCACGACCAAAACACATTCTCCATAGCAACTAGTGGCTATCTCAGACTGATGAAAATTATCACTAAAGTACAATGCTATTATGATATATAATACAGAGAAAGACCAGCCTAGACTTATGAATGATGAGGTTTTATGAACTGTGATTCTAGTGGAATAAAGCAGAGGATCACAGATAGCAACATATCGATCAACTGCAATGAAAACTAGACTGCAGAGAGATGCTGATGATGATATGCCAGTAATTAGTGAAGAAAGAGAGCATGACACTTTTCCAAGATACCAACAGGAATCAATTAGTTGCATTATGTTCATAGGCATAACAAACAGTCCAACGAGAAGATCAGCCACAGCCAGAGAGAGGATGAGCAGGTTGGTTGGAGTGTGGAGCTGCTTGAAGTGAGAGATGGAGATGATCACCAGCAGATTCAAAAACACAGTACATACAGATACACATGAGAGAAAAATGAACAATATTATATATCCAGGACCTGTTCGGACCTCCTTTCTGCAGGATGAGTTATTGTCAGGAAAACAGTACTGAACTGTGAAATTTTGCCTCCAATCTGTGTTATCCATCTGGATTAGATGCAGATCTCCAGTTGAAAAGTGATCCAATCTTGGTTTTCTGTCATTCTACGTTCTCTGCATGTGACTTTATACTAAAGCCTGAAACCTCCCACTGTAATGTAAGTGGCTGTTTGGTCTCTTACACTGATATCAACATACAATATTCATTATTTCATGTTCCACACCTTTCAAGATCTTATGCAACATACAGTGAATGGAAACATGTATTCAGACAATGTTCTAATATTGATTTATAATGTACCTTTACTGTACGCATTTACCTACCAAAAAGAACAAACCCTCATTCTGGGGAAGAGAAAAAAGATTTTTTGTAAATTGCAATAAAAGAAAGAATTTGCTGATTGGCTTATTTACTGAAAAAAAGAGAGAGGACCGAACTCCAACCTTAATTACCTAAGACAGTCTACCTCTACATCAGGAAATGCTACTTTTATGTTGTTCTCAATATGAAATTCATTTTTGATTTAATGGTATTTATGGTTTTCCAAGCCGATGAAGGCTTGAAGGGCAGGCATATTTAACAACTTTTCCTTACGTGAACATATGTATAACAAGCAGTGAATCGTATCCTGATCCACTCCAGACTGTGCAAGATAGGAGGTAAAAAATGCAAAGAAAGCTAAGTTAGTAAAATAAAGTAAAGTAAAGCTAACTTAGTCACACAAGAAGTAGAAAAAAAGAAAAATAAATTGAAGGTTATTAAGCTATAATGCAAGCAATTAAAATTGGAGGTGCAGACATCAGGAAAAGTGAACAATACTACTGAGAGAATAAGATAAGAGAGCTGTGTGCAGAGTAAAGTGCAGGTGTGCAATGTCCAGTGTAACAGTCTGTAGAATGATGGTGTGCATGGAAACCAGCATGGATAAGAAAAGTGTGTGTCAGGTAAAGTGCGTGTGTCCAATGTCCAGTGTTAAGGTCAGTGATGAAGTGCACAGACAGAAATGTTCATTCAGATGTTCCAGGTGTTCAGTGTGTGAGGTGTTTGTGGTGGCGTCTTCCTGGTTCAGGAGTCTAATGGCTTGAGGATAGAAACTCCTCTTGAGTCTCTCGGTTGTGGCCATTATCCTCCTCAGCCTCCTGTAAGATTTCAGCAGTTGAAACAGGCTGTTGTTGGGGTGTGAAGGGTCAGTGTAGATCCTGATGACCTGGGTCCTATATCTCTTGGTGTAGATGTCCTGCAGATTTGGCAGAGGTGACCTGCAGCAGAGCTCTACTGTTCAAATCACCCTCTGGATTTTGCTGATGTCTCCTACTGAAGTCCACTACCAGCTCCCTGGTCTTGTTTAAGTTCAGCTAGAGGTGATTGTCTCGACACCATGATGCCAGGTTCTCTACCTCTGCCATGTATGCCTCATCATCATTGTTTGAGATGAGGCCCAGCACCACTGTGTCGTCTATGAACTTGACTATGGTGTTGGTGCTATTGGGCCACAGAGTCATATATATATAGAGGCAATACAGCAGTGGACTGAGCACACACCCTTGTGGAGCTCCTGTGTTGGTGGTAATGCTGCTGTAAGTACAGTCGTCGACTCTCACCACCTCTTATCTGCCAATGAGGAACTCGAACACCCACCTGCACAAACACTGTTGAGTCCCAGGTCCATCAGCTTAGAGAACAGTCTACTGGAAAATATGGTGTTGAATGCTAAACTGTAGATCACAAGATTGTCACATACCAGGTTATACAAGTATGACCAGCAATGAAATGTGCTCCATGGACCATACAGAAGTAGAAATAGGAAATTAAGTAGATAGAAATATATACACATATTTACACATATTTATACACACCTTTATGCACTATGTATGTGCTGAATAGTAGGCGGGAAATGATTATTTACATAAATGTGCAAAACAGCTTGTATTGTCCAATCTGCAAATGTAAAAAATAATTTAGAGGTGTAGGGCTTGGAGTGTGTTGAAAGTGTCCCGTGTTGTAGCAGTTTGTGTGTGTTATGTATTGTCCTGGTTGAGGAGTCTGATGGCCTGTGGGAAAAAGCTCCTCTTTAGTCTCTCAGTTTTGGTTCTGATGCTGCAGAACCGTCTCCCTGATCTCAGCAGCAGAACAGGTTATTGTTGGGGTGTGTGAGGTCTTTGATGATCTTGGTCGCTCTGCATCTGCATCGTTGGTTGTAGATGTTCTGCAGGGAGGGTAGCCCGGAACCAATGATGCGTTCAGCTGTGCGTACAACCTTGTCCAGAGCTGTGCGGTTTTGTATGGTGCTATTTCCAAACCAGGAGATCAGATTTGTAGTCAGAACGCTTTCCACAGCCCCAGTGTAGAAGGTTCTCAGGACAGCTGGTGAAACTCTGAATTTTCTTTAGCTGTGGAACAGACATTGTCTGGCTTTTGAAACCTGAGCCTGGGTTTGCTGAGTCCATGTCAGATCCTCACTGATGTGCATTCCCAGGTATTTGATGCTGGAGACCCTCTCAACCAGTGTCCCCCTGATGTGGAGGGGAGTGTAGACCCTCTGCTGCTTCCTGCTAAAGTCCACTATCAGCTCCTCAGTTTGTGTTGTTTACCTGAAGGCAGTTGGTTTGGCACCATGATGCCAGTTCCTCCACCTCCTCCAGGTATGCCGACTCATCGTTGTTGGTAATGAGGCCCAGGACCACCGTGTCATCTGCAAACTTCACGATGGAGTTGGAGCTGTGTGTGGTTGTGCAGTCGTGGGTGTACAATGCATACAACACAGCCTTGGGGAGCTCCTGTGCTCAGCAGGATGGTGTTGGAGATGCATTTCCCCACTCTCACCACCTGGGGTCTGCCTGTGAGGAAGCTGAGGATCCAGTCACAGAGTCTTGGGTTCACTCCTAAACTGCTGATCTTGGAGAACAGTCTCTGGGGCATGATGGCGTTAAACGCCCAACTGTAATCTATGAACAGCAGACTGGCGTAATTCCCCTTCCCACCGTCCACATGAGTGAGGGTGTTGTGGAGGATGTGGGAGATGGCATCATCAGTTGACCTGTTTTGACGGTAGGTTGAACTGCAGTGGGTCCAGTGAACTGGGAAGTGAGGATCAGATGTGATCTCTGATGATCCTCTCAAAGATCTTCATAACTAAGGATGTCATGATCTCATGATCACCCTCATCCCATGAGGTGATATCTTGCATGGAGCCTCAGGCCAAGTTCTTGATGGTCAATTTGTGTTTCTTCCATTTCTGAACAATTACACCCACAGTTGTCTGGTTGTTTAGCCAAGCTTTCAGTTAGTTCTTGACAAGAAGCAGATCCAGTAGGTTCTCAGGCAGTTTTGGCATACTCATACAACTGAGCTACTCTGTTGAGATTGTAACAGTTTCTCCAGTGAATGCGGTAAAGGAGAGACGATATTGTTCGTGTTTTGACCATAACCATGTGGAAAATAAAGAATGCCTTCATAAACAAATGTATTTGGCAAAAAAAGAGATTGTATTATGCACTAAATGTACTATATGTATTAAATTATTTCCAAACATATTTCATGACATGGGGTGGTATAGTCCAGTTGAGTGTGAAGAGTGAAAAAGGAAAGTTCATGGAAGAGTGGAGATGTGAGATGATCAGTGTTGGTTCCTTCTTGAGTTGTGGTGGGGTGATCTTCAATATCTGTGATATATGTCGTAACTACAGTACAGTGACACACTAAACCCACAATGATAAAATAAAGATACCAAGAACCCTCCTGTACAGTTATACACAAGAGTGAATGAATTCCTATACAAAGTGTCTGTCATATAATAAATGACAAGTGACACAAAGGGGTAAGACCAGCGGCCTCTTCACTTTGAACCCGGAATAGCATCAGAGCTACAACAGGTGGCTTCCTCCATCACATTGCTTCAGGCTATTTATGGAAAATTCATAGGTGTAGAAAAGTATAGGTGGCCCTCTAGTGGAAAATACTGAAATAGCAGCAGAGACCAATTTAAGAAAAGTGATTCTACACTGTGCTGATACAGACCAATCCTGATACACTGGAAATCCACGCACTCCTACTGAGCAGAACCCTGAACCAGAACCATGCTCCACCTAATTGATCATAAGTCAATGAGGCCCATCTGTACACAAGGAACTGCTGACACCTCTTTTAACTGAAATTATTATTATTTTTTTATCATTTCTTTTTTGTCTGTTATTACTATCTGGAGGATGGGTTCCACTTCTGAGTCTAGGTTACTCTGTCGAGTGTTTAAATACTGCAAGTCCAAGGTCTTCCTTTAGGTCGTCATGCACTTTTTTCTTTCTTTATGTGCTTTCTAATTTATTTAATATTTATATATCTCCTGCAATAACCAGATTGCTAAAAGCGCACTGACTTCTTCCATGGACCACACTACTACAGACTTGTCATTTTTTTTAGCTAAACTTGACTTGGTATCCCTGCCCTAATTACATCATAGATTCATGGTTGCAGACCAGCAATAAGTTGGTGCCAGTTTAAAGCTGAAATTGCAGCACCAGGACCAACATTTTTGCTATGTAAAAATGTGGTTCTTGATTTTGAAGCCTTGATTGCTTCTAAGGTTTCTTTTATGGGGTGTTTCCTCACCTCTGTTGCTTTCTGCTGCTTATTAAGGACTCAAGCCCAGATTCTGCTTTGTGACAGCATCAGTTATACAAAGCACTATAAAAATAAAATTGACTTGACAATGCATTTCAAAATTCTATTTTATTCACAGTTTAGCACAGAAATTATATAAAACATTTAAACTGAGTAAATAGGCCTGACTCTCAAAATGTAAAACTTAAATTAGTCTGAGCACAGAACAGGTTTCCATTTCCATTTTGCCTTGGTTAATTTTAAAAAAGCTTTGACCCAGAGAAGATGGAGGTGTTTCTGGATCATGTTCGCATATGGCTTCTTCTTTGCATGACTGCACTTTAACCTGCATTTGTGAAAAGTACAGCAAACAAGTGTTACTGAAGCAGGGTTTTCAATAATATGAATCAATCTTTAATACAGTGCTGAGGGCCATAGAACGCTGGTGTCTAACATTGATTTTAAATGTTATCCCTTGCACACAGATATCTCCAGATTCTCAGAATGTTTGATTAGCTCATCATCTGCAGAACAAAATAACAAAGTCTTCTCAATGGTACACTGAGGACTGTTATTCTATCATTGTTTGACAATAAGACAATACGACTTTTGGGTTGACTTCACATTTTACACAGCAACACAATCTTGAAAGTGGGGTTGCATGTAGTCAGGTGGGTGAAATCCCTTTTCATACTGAAATAGGGCAACATTCTTAAAGTAAACATTCAGCACTTTGAGGCTACACTAACAAACTTTTAACAAATCTTTCAGGTGTACATTTTGCACATTCATATTCATATTGTGGTATAACCGCTGCACAAACAAAGTACAGATTTCCAGGTGTTTTTTTTTTTTTTTTGTGACCTTGCAAACCCTCAGCTATAGGGATATGCTGTATTAATTAGAGCCCAAAAATTATTTTTCCAAATGTTATTAGAGTTTGGTAATAAGCCAGTAAAATTCTATTAAAAAACATAACTGTATCACTATTAAAGTATCAAAAATTTTAGACATTCAGACTTTCCATTGAAGTGTAAATTATAGTAAAGCTTTTTTGTTGTGTTTTTCATCATTCCTAAAAAAAAAAACAACATTAATATACATCTTCCAATAGTAGCCCCAGTGTTTTTTCACCCAGCTACTATTGGAGAATGGCGTCCATTCGCAACATCTCTTCAAATCCGGCCTTTATTGAAAATGGGCGTAAATAAGAAATGGGCTATTATGAGAAGATAAACGGTATGTATGAAACTGTTCAACAATCAAGGTCCCTGCAAATTTAGGAACCATGCATAAGGATTGTAAACATGTCTATCATAAGTGAAGGACCAACATGCTCAAAACCGAAGATGTACAGTTGTACAGCCTGTGTTACAAGTGTTCTATAATTATCTATAATTATCTATAACATTTTTAAATCATCTATACAATCTTTATCCAAAAGAGTTAGGCCTTTTACACAAAAAAGCTGAGTGTCTGTGGACAGGTGAGAACAATATAATGCAAAAAAGTGTAAGTAAGAGAATATTATAGATATAATATTGTCCATGACTGTGAAGCAGTCAAAGCCTGGTTATTTTTTAAACACATGCTTTATACAAATTAAATGTTGAAGAGGAGGACTGAAATATTGTACAAGTTACAATATACCTGGCTGATGTTCTGAACCATGGATAGAAAATTGCATATATTAGTGGATTCACAGAGGAACTGATGAACATTAGCCAGGTAAACACAGTCCAGACCATTGACAATGTTGTCAAGCTTTTCACTGTCAGAGAGCTTATATAAAA
>JBBIGC010069586.1:0-10753 GCA_037576955.1 Lepidarchus adonis
TACATTTAAGAAGAAGCTAGAGAAGAAGCTAAATTTAATAAGAAGCTAGAGAAGAAGCTACATTTAAGAAGAAGCTAAATGAAATAAGAAGCTAGAGAAGAAGCTACATTTAAGAAGAAGCTAGAGAAGAAGCTAAATGAAATAGGAAGCTAGATAAAAAGCTAAATGAAATAAGAAGTTGGAGAAGAAGCTAAATTAAGAAGCTAGAGAAGAAGCTAAATGAAATAAGAAGCTAGAGAAGAAGCTAAATGAAATAAGAAGCTAGAGAAGACGCTAAATTTAAAAGCTAGAGAAGAAGCTAAATTAAGAAGCTAGAAAAGAAGCTACATTAAATAAGAAGCTAGAGAAGAAGCTAAATTAAGAAGCTTTAGAAGAAGCTAAATTAAGAAGCTAGAAAAGGAGCTAAATTATATAAGAAGCTAGAGAAGAAGCTAAATGAAGAAGCTAGAGAAGAAGCTAAATTAAAAAGTTAGAGAAGAAGCTAAATTAAATAAGAAGCTTCTGTAGTATTTTGTGGTAAAATGTAGAAAAAGAGACGTTGTTACTAATTTATTTAAAAGCGACCATCCTCATTAAGTTAGCATGGCCATGAATCCAATCCACATCTGATCTGGGATAAAGTAGGTTTATATATTTTGTATAGACATTGTATCTGTGGTTTTCTTTTCTGTATTTACCCATCACAGCAGCTCATGGAATAAGTGCCACAGTTACACTGTTCGCATCTGCTGTTAGTCCAGGAGGATCCCACAGGGTGCCAGGTCTTATCCAAGTCATCCTGACAGTGCGTTGCATCTGCTAAAAGTCAGAAGTTCAACATATAGAGCTTAGCGAGACATGACATAGCAATTCACAAATGGCTATGCATGTATACATGTATACGTACCCTTCTGTAACGCTTGCCAGCACGCCCCATCATTCAGAGGCGTGAGAACAAGCAGGACCAACCCCACAAACACTGATGCCTTCAACATGGACTTTGGAGCAAAGAACAAGTCAACAAATGACAACGTGACAAACATCTGTTCTTTTTCAGAAGAATATTTACAGAACTACAGTTAAATTCTTTACATTTTTGCTGAAAACTCTCATTCTGAGTCAGAATTATTGAATGTGAAGTGTTTTTCTGCTGTGAAATACTCAGATCAGTCCAGAAAAGGCTTGTTATAGTAACTGGATCAGGTGTGACACTGTTTTAGACTATGTGAGCAACTGCTTAACATCTAATCACATCAGAAAAAATTAACCGTTATTGGTCCCATAAGTGGGAAATTTGCATCAGAATAAATAATCGTTTCATAGTTTTTGTATCATTTAATAACTGCTAATGGCTGTAAAGCTCAGTAGTCAGATTAAAAACGAATATTTCACTTTAAAAAGAGTAAACTCACCATGGATTCCAGGTGTAGTGTGAATGCTCCAAAGTCTGAGGCCACCAGCAGTTTTTAAACAGAAGGGGGAGGGAACGGGAGTGGAAATAGTGACGCAATTATACATAGCCAGTGTTTCGGTACATAACAGGAGCCTGTATGAGCTCAGTAGGGCCGTAACAGGGTCGTTTTGAGAAAATAAACTAACTGAATGCTTGCTTATTAACTACAGTGCTGTGAAAAAATATTTACTTCCATTTTATTTGCCCATTTATCATGTTTCAGATCATCAAACAAATACTGTATCAATATTAGACAAAGATAACCTGAGTAAATACAAAATGCAGTTTTAAAACAATGATTTCATTTATTAAGGGAAAAAAACTAGCCACACCTACTTAGGCCTATGTGTAAAAGTGGGGCCACGCTTGGCAGCAAGAACTGCAATCAAGCATTTTTAATAACTGGCAATGAGTCTTGCATGTCACTAGGGAGGAATTTTGGGAGAATTGTTTTATTTCAGACACATTGGAGTGTTTTGGAGTATGAAAAGCCTGTTTAATGTAATTCCAAAGCATTTAAATTGTTGTTAAGTTTGGACTAGATGATTTTTTTGCTGGTAGAGTTGTTTTGGATCATTGTCCTGCTCCATAATCCAATGTCCATAAATTATCTTTCTGGTTTTCCTGGTAGAGAGCAGAATTCATGGTTCCCAACCCAGATCCTGACCCAGCAAAACGCCCCCAGACCATCACTTAACCCCCATCATGGTTGGTTGTGCTGCTGAGATGAGAACTCAATTTAACAATTTCCCACTCACCCCAGACGTAGTCAATATACAGGGGGTCCCAGACTTGCATCAAGGATCCGTTCCTCAGTGTGTGTCGTAAGTCGAAGCCCCCTTTTATAAGTGTCTGAGTGCAATGCCATGGGGCAATACCTCTGTCAGTCCACCAGAGGGAGACATTCACCCACCTGAGGCTCTGTTTCACCCTTTTCTGAGCGTTTTATTATACGTATATATTTTCACACCATTAAAAAGGGGGTTTGGGGCAGCGTCATAAACACAGATTTTTGTAATTTGAGTTCGTCATAAGTCTGGGTTTTCTTCTCAGGCAGAACTTATAGTCGAGTCAGAGTCACCAGTCAGCCAGCAACCTCACTGGAACTCTAGTCCCCATTTCTGCCACTTTTACCCACAACTGATAGAAATGACAGCGCAGTAGAACAGAATGGAAAAGGATTTCACTTTATTGTGCCATGAGATTGTAGTACATTATTTCATAGCCAGCCTAACTAGACTGTATTTTTCTGAAGATGGTGGTTGATTAGTATTAGTAACTCATTGGCTGAGAATATT
This sequence comes from Lepidarchus adonis, assembly GCA_037576955.1. Classification (NCBI taxonomy): domain Eukaryota; kingdom Metazoa; phylum Chordata; class Actinopteri; order Characiformes; family Lepidarchidae; genus Lepidarchus; species Lepidarchus adonis. The sequence continues at coordinate 2,731 of JBBIGC010069586.1, forward strand.
TGCAAACTGAAGCTTGATGATTCTATAAATTTAAACATGTCTGCACTTTTTCAAGGCCTCCTAATGTGGCATCATGACATTTATGTAACTTGATTTTTTAAAGCATTGATGTACAGAATGGCCACCTTTATTTTCTGTTTTTGAATATCACTTTAAAACAGCAGTGGCAGTGCATGGAACTGCAGGATCCTTCTTGTTAAACACATTAAATGTACATGTGTCATAGTCGTACTCCACTGTGCAGTCTTCTGAAACATTCACAACGGGTATTCTGTAACAAAGAAACACATTCATAAATGTTTATTGAACTTCAGATCATCTGGTTTGACTATTTTGCATTTTGAGTACAGTAAAACCCCGTTACCTCGCCCCTATTGGTCTGGGCCCTATATTATATCATAACGGATCACGGGGGTCGTGGTTACAGCACTGGCTCCTTTTTTTGTAGCATTTGTCTGTCATATACTGTGGTAGAATGTAGTTGAACGCCTACTAACTGCTTTACGGTAACAGTCAAGTCAAGTCAAGCCAATTTTATTTGTATATCACTTTTCCAACTAACGTTGCCACAAAGCAGCTTTACAGTATTTACAGAATCCGGGTCCGAGCCCTTAATGAGCCAAAGGTGACAGAGGCGAATGAAAAACTCCTGAACGTTGTAGGTGATTAAGAATAATGGTCATTGTAGTCTGAGTGCAGGAGTAACACTGGACTCCCATGAGAGACATGGGCGTTCGTTTGTCTGTCATATATGGTTGTAGAATGTAGTTGAACGCTTACTAAATGCGTTATGGTAATTCTGGGCTCCCACAAAAGACACTGGCGTTCGCTATATGTGCACTGCTCGTTCATGTTGCCTCTGCAGCATCATTACATGCACGAGTTAATACTGAGAAAAAAGTGGCGGCATCAGCAGTAGCAGCAGCAGCCGATCTATAGAATTTGCATGTTCTAGGCTTCAGCAGTAACACAGACTTAAGTGTGGCGAGCTACATATGGAGAAATGCACACACCCGGACACATTGCACATTGTGGCGAGGACAAGAGGCGAGGTTGGCAGCTTAACGAAGTAAATATTATGTAAGGAAGTCTGTTCTGCAGCCTTTCATGGCTAGTGGGGAGGTTGGCGAGCTAATGGGGTTTGACTGTAATAGAGATTTTAGAAATTAAAAAATACAAAAATAAATGAAAAATACAGTTCTTTAAAATGCACAATCGATTCAGTCAGTCCTGGTTGTTCTGTCTGTGCTTGTCTCAGGATTTTTGTATGTGGATTAGAATGATTGAACTGTGTTGTCTGATCTAGTTTTCACACTTGCACTTACATCAAACATTGCGACTCAGCCATGATGGCTTACATTCCTCTTCATTAATGTCCTGTATAATAAGCAGGGCTGGTATGTGACCTTTTCCTGCTCTAGGTGAAATACACTTTTGCTGCTCCAAGCTTCAGTCTTGCTAGAATTACAATGGATGGTTCAGTTCCAAAAGACGTAAAAGTTTCTGCACAATCACTACAACAACCTGGCAGCAAGTGCACTAGTTATATACGAGTGTTTGCATTTATGTAACTCACAGAAAAAAGCAGAAAAATGCAGCAGATATCTAGTCTAGTGGTTAAGTCCTTGTCCTTGTGGATGGAAATCCCAGCCCAGGTACCACTGAGGGACCCTTCAGTACAATACAGTCCCACTGCTCCTGAGCGCTGTTGACTGAGTTGTGGTGCACTTTGTTTGACTGAGTGTGTTCAATGACCGTCACTTTCGCTAAAAGTGTGAACATTAGGGATAACACTCACTGTGTACTTAAGGGTATACTAAAGAGTAACCTGCCTGGTTAAATGAACAAGGCGTTCTTAATAATTTTATGTTATTTGTTTTAGCTCCATATTACACTAAATCCAGTGAGTTCATAATGACTGACATTCAGCCAGACATGCTGGTTACCCAGCTTAGATGTGCTCCATGTGATTTTAATCCATCATGTATCCTTCCACACTGTGTAATCCCCATCCTGCACTCATTCTCTTGGGTCTAATTTAAGAAATCGATTGGCCCATACACAAAAAACCTGACTAAGTTCATTTGGCCACGAATCAGACCTGTACCTGTGGGGGTTAGGCCACAACCACTAGTCACGATAGTTCCGGTATGTTCAGCCTGGGCAGAACCAGAGAGACATGGAGCAGGCATACATCTCTTTATCACCCAAAGACTTCCAGTTGTGTTTAAGTGAGTTGTTGAAGAGTAACTGTTTATCCCTTTCTGAGTTGGGAACCTACCTATTCACTGTTAATAGTGGGTTAAATCATTTAATTGTGCTGTTGGCTAAGGTACGCTAGCAGCTGCCTTACTGAATATGTTCTAATGTTGAGCATTCTGCGTTGTAGCATTGATTATCTAACTCCTTTCATGCCTGAGAGATGTGCGGTGTGTGGACTGTGGCTCATCCTGTATACCTCAGCTTAGCTGGTTAATAATATACATAGCAATCAGTAATCATCCTTGTACTGCAGACATGCTAATGCTAAATCGCATAGTGCTAATGCTAACGCTAATTGCCTAGCTGCCGTTCTCACTTACAATGTTAGACAACCCTCTAGTGGTTACTTACTGTAATAGCTTGTAGGTAAATGTGAAATAAAATGGCCTGTATTCTTAAACATACTGTATGTCAATTCCTTTAGGTACCACACACACCCTAATAAGCAAAATCTCCCACTCTTTCTCATCGGGTTATGTCCCCTTGTTATGCTAATAAATCATTTGGATTAAACCTCATCTACAGTCTGAAGTAAGCCTACATTTCTCTGACCGGAAATAAGGCCAGGTCGGGTGCGGCCAGCATTCATCAGCTCACCTTTCTCACAGGACCCATATCTGATCTAGGATAAAGTAGTCGTATGTTTTGTATTTGTGTTGTTCTATATTTACCCATCACAGCAACTCATAGCATCACGTCTGCAGTCGCATTGAACGCATTTGCTGTTCTTCCAGGAGGATCCTACAGCATGCCAGGTGTTATCCACACTATCCTTACAACGAGCGCCTTCTATTTCAGGACAAAAACACAGAATTTGGTGAGAAAACACAATAAGAAGCAACATGGCATAGCTCAGCATTCAATGTTTCTACATACTCCTCTTTAACTCTTGCCAGCAGGCTCCATCCGTCAGTGGCAGGAGAGCAAACAGGACAAGCCCAACAAACGCCGACATCTTCATCAGGGACTTAGAGACAATAAGCATCAAGAGATTAATTTCTTAGGAGTCGCAGACGTTATTTCAACACAATACTGGATTATTGGACATCTCCTAAAGTAACTATGTACATGCGAGGATCAAAATAAGTCATTTCTAAATAAAATAATTTAACAAATGTCAACTCATTGTAACACAAAACATAAAATTTTGTAGTAGTGCATGCTTACCATGGTTTCAGGGTGTGGAAGGTTCCAGATTGAGGGACCACTTGCAGATGATTCAGTATAAATAGAGCAGAAGAGGCGGAGCGAGTGACACGGACGTTAAGATAAGTATCATCGCTGTCATTTGAATCTGTGACCAAATATTTGTGCATTGAACAGAATAGCCACATGTCTTTACACAGCCATCACCACCAGAAGCTGTGGTTGCGCAGAAAACTGTCCATTAAATACTTAAATGCTACTGTCTCTACCATGAAACTAGACAAGAACGAATCGATTAAATTGATAAAAATCGATTACTAAAAGTGTTGGCAAGGAATTTCATAATCGATTCGTTGTGTCACGCGACGCGGAGACATTTGATTATTACATAAATTAAAAACTATAGTTGAGCGCGGAGCGGAGTGAACACACTCGGCCTCTCTCGCGCGCACTGATGCTAGCAGTTAGCACTGTTGCCAAATATTTTCAATGGAAAGTAGCTAAAATCTGCTCGAAAAGTTGAGAAATGTTGCTAGATGGCGTCATATGTATATTTGCATATTGATGACATAATTACAATTTGCATCTATGTCAGCTGCTTTGCGGTCACGGGAATATGCTGCTCCTTTCAGCCGGAGCTGAAAAGCGCTTTTTTGGAAAAAAAAATCATTAAGGAGGTCTGAAAAGACGCTAAATCTAGCGACAAAGTCGCTAAGTTGGCAACACTGGGGCCTCACAGACAGGCGATTTTTTAGCAGCAGTAGCAGCTGCCAATATATAGAATTTGCATGTTCAAGGCTACAGCAGTAACACAGTAATTTTTAGTACAACAGTAATTTTAAAAATCCGATTCATCAATTAATCAACCATCTACATGACCCATTATTTCTGTAGCTTCAGTTCACAGACAGATGACACCTTCCTTTAGAATTTGCTGGTATCATTGAACAGACTGTACACTGGGCTTAAGTCATTTCTATTCAAATAAAATGGCATCAACTTAAGTAGAATCAAGATCCAGTAGAGGTGTATCAATGAATCGATCTGTATCAATATATCAACCAAAATAGCGCATGATCTGATATATCGATCTGACACAGGAAAATCAATGTGTTTATTCCACAATTAATTTGTTTTATGTGGGCAATGGGTTTTTTGCAAAGAAGCTGCTTTTGCTAATGATTACGTCACTGCATTTAACCTTTAACAACAAAATGTTCTGAGTATAATCTGTTTTCATGTTTAAGTTGACGGAAATGTAGAAGATTTTATGAAATTTCAGCATATTTCATACTGACCACAGACCCCAGTATCGAACTGAATGTGGGTTAAAATGATCTATATAGAATTGAGGACACTTGCGTTTTACACCCGTAGTGTTTACACTGTTTTACTTGCTGCTAAAAATGTCAGGAAGCTAATGATCGTCTTTGTTCTAATTAATCAATCAATATTTAACAATATTTTAAATGGCATTGTATATCTTTAGTAATCCAAAGGCTCAAAAAATGCATGAGGACTTCAAACGAGATGACAATCCAGGATTGCATGATTACACAAGAATTTAAGAACACAAACATGAACGTGTATCAGAAAAAGTTATGACTTCTCCTGGCCTTCGGATGATTAAACAGTATAAATAAATATTGACTCATTGGCGAAGCTCTATAGCAAGTTTTAGTGGATTTACACCTTAAGCAAACCAAGAATGAAAGCTGGTCACATGGTCAGACTAGGATGTTAGTTTTTACCATTTCCTGACAGGTACATGGTCTGTTATAAACAAACGGCTTCTGCGAGTCATTTCAACCTGAGGCTATTTTCCATAAAATGCTCACAGTGGTTAGATTCCCAGTCTTTCTTTTGATCATATTCTGTATCATTTACAATCCAATTTTCAAAAGAGATTAGCTGCATTATAAAGAAATATAAGAAAAGTGAGTGTGATGATTTGTAAAACATGTAACTGATCTAAAATTAAAAAAAGGACAAAGACAATGTATCAGATGTTGAACCTGAAGAATGAAAAATGCATGTTCATTCAGAATCATATACCAGCACAAAGTTGTGTATTCCTTAAAAAATCCCATGTGGAAACATTTTACAGTTAACTAACTACATTGGCAACGTGTTAATTACATGGTTGGGCATAAAGAGAGCATCCAAGAGCGGCAGAGAGTCTCAGAAGTAAATACAGGACAGACATCCCCATTAAATAACCTATATAAACAGAAATTGCAAAGAATTTGTGAATTTCTTCATATGCATTATATAATATCATTAATAGACGCAAATTAACCTGATGGATAAAGACCATCCAGCTCTTCGTCAGGGCACAGTTTGAAGCCCAGCATCAGTGATGGAACATTAGTGCATTAGTGCACATACGGTAATCACTACTAATGCTGAATACTACGCACAGATTTTGGAGCAACATATGCTGCTATTCAGGTAATGTCTTTTTTAGGAAAAAAATATTGTAGCAAGACAACGTAAAACTGAAATTTGTAATTTGAAATTTGAAAAGATCAGGCACATCATGAAAAGCAACAAAAGAGACCCAAAACTACTTAGCAGCTAAAATCCTGTATTAGACAAACATGGGGTATTTCTCTTTAAAAATTCACAGCCTCCTTAATTCTCACACAAATCTTTCTACATGAAAAACTTGCAACATAGGTGAACATGTCCCTGTGCCAACTTGTTTTTAAATGTGTTTGCTGGCATCAAATTCTAAATGAAATTCTAAAAAGACAAACAATTTCAGTTTCAACATTTGATACACTGTATTTGTCCTATTGTCAATTAAATGTGAGTTTGTAAATGTGTTGTATGTTTGACTGCATCCCAAATCAACATTTACGGGACTGTGCCGACATAACGTCCATATTGCTTTATGTCCTCTTTATTATCGATATATGGACAATGTTGAGAATCTAAAAATCAAGTTGACCTACAGGAGACACTAAGTGGCAAATGGAAAGACTCGCTGTGCTTTGTCTCCATGCTGAGTGTGCGCTATACAGACATTGAGTGTACTGAAAGTCAGTGGTGCCAAAAATGAAAGAAAAAGTGCCAGCTCCTTAATTTTATTATTTAAAATATATATTGTTTACCTTGCATAGCAGCATGAACATGTTTGGCTCAGTGCAGTGCTGTACATTTATGATCATCAACAGCCTGAGCTGCAAAGTCCAGATATAATCCCCTCTCTTTTCAGTGTGTAGTCAGTGTTGTACTTTTTAATGAACAGTCTGATTTTGGTTTCTTACTTGCTCCAGCTCCCCTCCTCATTTCTACACCCTTTCTTTAGAAGTAAATAAACTGTTAGCCGCTAAATAGGAGTCTTTAGAGAACTTTAGAGAACGAGTTGATCAGGGAGCCCAACACTACAGTACAAGAAGTGTGGGGTAGATTGCATATCATTTAAAAAAAGGGTGTTAGCGAAACTTCAGATAATAAATCAATTAATTAACGGCTTCCAATTTATTTCTCCTAAGGAAAGGGTGTAAAAATGAGTGAGGAAACTGGACCAAGTATGAAATCAAAATTCTACTGTTCATTAAAAGTAAAACACTGATTACCCACCAAAAATAAAGTGAAAGGTAAGAAACTATGTCTGGACTATGCAATTCCATTCAGTTTAAGAGTTTAATGTGTCATCGGAGTAAAATAATGTAATATATACAAACATACATACACACACACATACATATATACATACACACACACATACATATATACATACATATACACATACGTATATAATTTTATAAAATTTTCGTTGATCACAGATCCTTTTGACTTAAAAGTAGCTCTAAAAGCCAAAAACGTGAGGGCACTCCCGCACTAAATCTTTTACTTTTGATACTTTTATTAGTTAAGTATTTTTCAAAGCTAAAGTTGACAGCAAAAAGTACTTCAGTACTTTCAGTTAAGTAACTTTTGACTTTTATGACATTTATGACTATTACTTGTATTGGAGTAACATTTGACTAGTGGTATCTGTACTTTCACTTAAGTACTGAAGTTAAGTACTTTGTTAGTAAGTACTTTGAGTTCAGTCGTGTCGGTCAAGGTGGTAGCCTGTCAGTTTAAACTCTATTCACAACTCACGTCCCCGATTCTGGACACAAGTGGTTGGAATGACAACACAATAGAGCAGAATGAAAAAGGAATTTGCTTTATTGTTCCACAAATTTGCACCAATACAGGATCCATAAGGTTATTTTACCTGTATGCTATGCTGCTAAGATGTGTAATGTGGAATCTTCTGTAGATTTGATTCCATTGATGTACAGAGTTACTGCCTTTGTTCTCTGTCCTTAAATCACTTTCCAACAGCACTGTAAGGACATTTGATTGAGCTGTCCTTCTTTTTATGCACTTCAAAAGTGCAGGTTTCATAATGGTAGACCACGGTACAGTCTTCAGGAGCTTTCACAGAAGTTGGCAGTCTGTAAAATTAAACACATTCATAAATGTCCAGTGAACATCAGAGCATCTGGATTACATCATGTAAAAACTGGTTTGAAACAGGAGGTGGTGAGTATGCGCAGGTGAGTATGTTGTGAAATCCCGCGAGAACTGTGCGTTATCCAACATGGCAGCACGC
>JBBIGC010069605.1:0-10753 GCA_037576955.1 Lepidarchus adonis
AAGTAAGAACCAGAACCTGAAGGCCAGTACAATGATCAGTCATGTGGTTGGTTGGGTAATCCACACCCCTGCCCACTTCCAGGTCATGGCATTAGAGTAGGTAGGCGTATGAAACTTTTTTGGTTAGATGTAAAGCTCTTATTAAGGTACAGTAGTCAATGTGTGTTCTCTTCAGTTTTCCTGGGGACTGGTTAAGTGTGTTTATGCATCAGCCTCTATAGTGATTCCTTAATGGCCAGGTCTAATGCAGATTAATACCAGAAAGGGTCAGAACACCTGAAAATGAACTTGTGAAATCAGAGGTTGAATACCTGTAAAACTTTCCAGTATTCATCCAATGACTTGACATTCATGAGGTTCAGCAGCTATTTCAAATGGCCAGACGGGATCTGGCTGTCTTCATAGCATTGTACGAATTTTAAAGCATTTTATTTATTTTCTCTTTCAGGCTGGTGACACAAAAAAAGAAGGTAAGGTATATATTTTTAAATTATTATCACTGCTTCCTTACAGTATGTTCCACAGAAATTCTAGGTTTGTTTTACAGCTAGTTTGATGTTCACATGCTGCACTGGTGCACTGGCATCTGATGCCAAAGTGGAGTGTGAAGATCGGGTACACTGATGTTGACATCTCAATGTTTTTCATTTACATATTTGCTGATGCCAATTCCAGTTCTGATACAAGAACATTTTAAAGTGCAAGATTGGAATGACAGCTACCCGGATTAGAAAAGTATAAATATAGTATAAATGATAAACAACATAAATGAAGTAAAATGAAGAAAAATTTTGGCATGGTATTCCAGCAATGTGTCCAGCAAACATAAACGTTGTGCTTTTTGAATTAGGTTTTACCGTCTTGTGCAAATGTCAGGCACACTTTATTCCTACATGTGTCCATCTTTAAATTAAAAAGTTCACATCCTTTACAGAGAAATGCACATTATAAAGCACAATTGCTGTTTATTTTGGGGATTTCACATATAGAGGCCATAAATTGTGTACAGATTAAGGCACATTATGGTGTAAAATGCCATATTTATGAACTCTGGCTGTTCAAACTTTTGCATATGACTGAACATATATATAATGAACCAAGTTTTCTGGTGGTAAAGGAAAAAGCTAAATGTGTCTATTAAATACCCAAATACATACAATTTTACCTTGGCTTTTTAGTGCAGATCACTTTAAAGAGCATCCCTTTATGTTCAGTTGTGTTTGGACCCCTCTAATAAGATCTGAAACAGGAGACAATGCATGTGTCATGTATGTAATTCACCCAAGCAGTGTTTCTCACTATGCAAAGTATACATTTCTGTTACATTGTTTTATAAATTGCCCTTATGTCGCATTCATTATTTAAACATTGTCAGTACTTGACTCCTGGGTTCCAGCCAAGTTAGACACTTACTGCTTACTAATATCTCCCAAAAAGAATTTCGCTATAGAACCACAAACTCAAGCTTCTTAAATGTAATTATCGCCATAAACATATCAGCCATTCTGAGAAAAATCTCAGAAGTAATGTGCAGTGATGTAGAGTAGAATTTGGCGTATTTTTTATTTTATTGGAGTATTCTTATATGGTGTGGATTATATGAAATATATTTATCTTGGTAGTCAAAAACAAGTGTAGAGAACTTGCACTCAAGGACTCAATACATTGCCCTCTGTTCTTGAACATGCTGAAGATTAGTGCTTTAGAAAATTCCTGGATATTCTGAAATAGCAGAATTTGATTTCCATTTACAGCATTTCTCTGTTTTCAGAGAATCAAACCCACAACCCTTTGGTCACAAACACACTTCTGTAACCATTAGGCCACAGCCGCCCCTGATGCTAGCATACGCTAATTTAGCCATCTGGTCAAAAAAAATATGACTCATATTCATATTCCAGTAAATGGTCCACTGTAATTAGAGGCAATCATAGTGTTTGACAGGAATTAGGATTTCCCTCTGGAAGTCTTCCTGACTCAGTATTTGACAGCCAGTCTGAAAGCCTGAGACCAAGGAGTACCTAAGCAATATATTTTTCCACTTCTCTGCTTCTTAAACCAGACTCCGTTGAGAAGCAAATTTTGCAATTTTGACGAACGTACTGCGTGTAACAAACAATAACATCTGCTTTTATTTCACTCATTGACAAAGGCAAATTGCAAAGCACATACACTCTGAGCTTTTTCTTCTATTTCAAATACCTGTAAGCAAGCCGTCATTCATGTGTCCATAAGTTCCATTCATTGGTCCATAGGTTTCATTCATGTGTCCATTAGTTTAATTCATGTAGCCATAAGTTTTATTCATTTGCCCATAAGTTTAATTCATTTGCCCATAAGTTTAATTCGCTTGCTCATAAGTTTCATTCATGTGTCCATAAGTTTAATTTATTTGCCCATACATTTCATTCATGTGTCCCTAAATTTTTATTCATTTGCCCATAAGTTTAATTCATGTTTTCATAAGTGTCATTCATGTGTCCATAAGTTTCATTCATTTGCCCATAAGTTTTCTTCATGTGTCCATAAGTTTCATTAATTTGCCCATAAGTTTCATTCATGTGCCCATAAGGCCAAATGTTACTGGAAAGTTCCTTTAACAACTGGCAGAATGAATATTCTGCAAGACCATCTCAATTGGATGTCAAAAGTGATCAAACAAATTTCACCAAGTATGGTTTTCATGTCCAGAAAGGAGACCTATTAGTAAGGCCCACCTTTAAAACACCACACGTATTGTGTAATGTTGTGTTGATAGCTAGTTATATTTTTATGTACACTACACAAAATGATATATTGACAAACAAAAATGCATGTAGTCTAAAATGTAGTAAATTTACTGTATATAATATTGGTTTGTTTGTGATATTTATGAAATGCAGAATATTTGAAAAAAAAAAACTAAGCATGATAGCCTGAAAATTAAAATATTTCAGTTAAAATAAAATTTATAAATTTATAAAACATTATTAGTTTTTTTGATGGATAATTATATAGTAAAAGGTATGTAGTGCTTACTCTAGTGTATAGGATTGAGTCTTGAGTCTTGAAGGTTATATAGTAGGATCTGTCACCATTTGGAATATGAGAACCCAGTCCTTAGTAAAGATAAAGTTAGTTAAAGGACCTGTATTTTAGAAAACGGTTTTGCTTGCTTTTGTTTATTTAAGTTTAATGTAGTACTTTAAGACGGCACTACTCTCGTACAGTCCCTATATAGGATTTAAGTTGCAAGAACAGAACTGAATGTGAAATTTACAAATTTGCTGTTTAGCATACAGTTTAACACCACCTCATTTACAGTAAAGTAGGATGTGTTATAGCCTTTTTAAAAATACATTTTAAAATATAATTTAATACATTCTCTTAAACTTTAATTTAACTGATAAACCATCAAAGAAAGGATTTTCAGTGTTTTCACTTTTCACATAAGTAGATATAAACAAATTGCAACACACTTAAAAGTTCTGAGGAGATTAACAGGTGCAATTTTGCAAGTAGTTGCTCATTTTTGGTTTATATAGTTCTTCAGCTGGACAACAGTCCTTTGTGGCCATTGTCTGATTAATGAAGCCCCATAAATTTTCAACTGGAGACAGACCTGGACTGCTGGCAGGCCAGTCAAGCACATGCACTTGGTCTAGGAAACTGTCCTGTTGTAGTGCACATTGACTTCCTGGGAAAAGACACCACATTGATGGAAGGGTATGCCACTCAAAATACATCTCAGTGAGAGATTTGAACCCATGCCTTGAGCACTGATACCCCCCTTACCATACCAAACTCACAACTTTGTTGAGTGTCACTGGTGTGAAATTCAAATTTTATTGATATTTACAACACATTTACAACACAATTAAGGTGATCGGTGAAAACTTATTTTTTATCGATTAAAAAAAGTTCAAGAGCGTTAACAAATCACACATTCTTATTTTTATTTTGTTTTATAAAAAATCTCAACCTTTCTGGAAATGAGGTTTGTAGCACAATATGAGCCAGCCAGTATGAACAGTTGTTATTTGCATACATCAAAATAGGCAAAGTAACACACACCCACTGATTGATTTTAATGGATATAGAGTTGTTGGACAATGGTCATGTAAAATATCAAATATCACATTTTCTATGAGTTGGCAGACATCATAATTAGACCTCCAGAAAAAAATGTAGGATATGGGCCCTTCACATCAGTTATAAATATTGGGACTAAATACACTAAATTACTATGCAGTACATGCAATATAGCAAACTGTGTAGAAACCATAACAGCAGCATGCCATCATTCAGATATTAATTATATAATAAATAAGCATAGGGCAGTGGTCAAGTATCAGTTAGGACTTTGCCCCGGGATCTGAAGGTCGGGCACCACTGAGGAACCCTTGAGCAATGTACAGTTTCCACTTCACTACTTCCCTGGTGGTGTTTATAGCCGCCTACTGCTCCATGTCTGCACGTGTGGTGGGTTAAATGCAGAGGTCGCATTTAGTTGTGGTGCATTGTGTGTGATGGTGTGTTCACAAAGGCAAATAATCACTTTCACTTCACTTCTCTGCTGGTCCATCAGATTTCTTGAAGAACTGTTTGAAAGAGTATGGCCTCATCACGCCTATCAGCACAGACTCTCAGGGCCACTTCCTGTCGCACCTCCTCTCAGCCAATCACAAGCAACGTGTCAAGCGCGACTTGCTGGTCGGTTCTGAGTTTCCGGGAGAGCAACTGTTTTTCAACATCACTGCCTTTGGCAAGGAGTTCCACCTGCGTCTGCACCCTAACAAGAAGCTGGTAGCACCGGGGGCCATGGTGGAGTGGCACGATGAGGTGGAAGCACCTGACAACAGGACAGAGAATGACACGACTACTGAGAGGATTCTGAGGAGAGATCTGTTGAAGACAGACTGCACTTTTATCGGCGACATCACTGACGTACCTGGAGCCTCCGTTGCCATTAACAACTGTGACGGCCTGGTGAGTTTTCTTTACCAAAACATGAAAAATATCAAGTTCATTCTGAGTTCATCCTGAGTTCATCCTGAAATGAATAAAATAACAACAACTCTAATGTGGAAATACTGAAACACACTTTATTGCCTCTTTTATATTTTCAGCAGTTACTATAGTACTAGTTATATTTATATAAGTAGTAATATTTACAGACCACAAAGCAAAGTAGTTATGTTATGTAAAGTAGTTATATAAGTGTTTATATTTGTACAGGAGTCCTCATGTTATGTCGCACTTGACATGTGATGATTCATGTTTACACCGCTGACTGCCTTTTTTTAACATTTGCAAACTATGACTCGCAGAAAGCAACTCTTTCCACCTTTTTTCCGCCCATATTACCCATCTGTTTTCCCGCACCAGACACAACATAGGCCACAATGCATTGTTCCCCATGAAACACACCACATCCCACAACAAACGCCTATGAGAGAGACTCCTGCCAGTTTTATGCACACTACTCATTCATGTTTCATAAATATATGTCATTTGAGTATGATGCGTTCCAACTTATGGTGAACTTAGTGTAATGTCACGTTCGGAGGAATGGAACACCGACGTTACTCAAGGACCCACTTATAAAAATACAATCTATTATATAAATCTAATATTAATATTAATATTATAGTTATATTTGTAGAAAAAAGAGCTGGTGTTAATAAGATTTTCTCTTTTTTTAAATGATTACAATGTCTAACTGTACATTTGGCCCGTTGGTTAAATGACATTTTTACTATGCGGTTGCACCCTTATACACCATGTTGAGTGGATTTTGATTCTCTATTAGGTTGCAAGCTTTCAAGAAACCTCCTGCCCCTCAGCCATTCTCCCCCACAAAATATGCAGCCTGCAGACTTAACTTCCTCTTTACGCAACATATACCGTGCTCGTAAACTTCTGTGGAATAGAATGCTGTTCAGCTCACACAGGCATGTTCCTGGCTTCTAGAACCTACACATTACATGCTGTGTGGTTAAGAATACAAGAAATGTGGTGCACCCACACCTCACTTTCCTCACACCACTAGTTTGAGTTCACAACTTTAAAAACAGAACAAGGGTAACAAGAGTTTGGGCTGGAATAGCAAGGTCCTAGACTTTTCTTAGCTAAAGTTTTCAGTAAGGGTCAGCTATGTTCCTATGTTTTATTCATTTGGTCTGCAAATTCTTTACAGGGCATGGTGGCTATAAAACATCAGATTCAAGCATGAAAAAAATATCCAAAACTACTAAATGTGCTGGCACATCAACTTTAAATAAATGCAAATGAAGAGACAGTTTAGATAAGCTTGGATTGTAGCTCCTCACTGTTTGAAGTAAAAAGTAGATATGTTCATACTGGTTTACTTAAAAAGAGGGAAGACTGTAAGCTGTAGCTTCTTCCAGCCCTTTGACTCCCTTACAACAGACCATGCACGCCTGGGGCAAGTGTCCAAATTGATAGCAGAGTTGAGTGAACCTCGAGTGGCTCCAGCACGCTGACAAATGTGCTGTAGCCTTTAGTCCTCAGGGGCTGGGGAAGCACTGTGGTGAGAGCAATCTTTTCCTCAGCTAAAAACTGGCCAGGGGCAAGGTGCTGAGGTTTAGGGGTGGTTACAGAGAAGATAAACTGTGGATTTACTCTGAGAACTCACAGAGAGACAGGAGGCTTTCGATTAGAAATGAAAGTCTCAGTTAGAACATACCCTTGCAATGAACTAAAATGGCAATGCAATATCATGAGGCATAACATAAGTTCTGAGTATGTTGTCAGTAATATGAGTCTCATCAATGCTTGTAGCAAATGTGAAAATAACATGTTTTTCCAGTTATAGATATTGGCGTTGATGTGGAATGTAAATTTTATTTGCAGTATAAGAACGCATGCTACCTGCTATTTGAGAACTCTCTTTCTCATTCTCGCTCTCTCACTCTCTCTCTCTCTCTCGCTTTATGCATGTGTGTGTATACAGTCTTGTGCAAAAGTTTGGGCACCCCCTGGTAAATAACTTTTTTTAAATTGAAAAGATGTTAACACAGTCTCTCTATGACATGGAAAAAATATACAATATTTTCAACAAACATTGACGCATGCCATAAATTAAGCAAAAATAAAAAATAAAAACATTATTATGGCACTGTGCAAAAGTTTGAACACCCTACATAATTAGTACTTAGCAGCGCCTCCTCTGGCAGATATCACACCTTGCAAATGCTTTTTATAACCAACTAAAAATCTTTCAATATTTTCTCCCATTCTTCCTACATAAGGCTTCTAGTTCTGTAATATTCTTTGGTCGTCTTGAATGCACAGCTCTTTTAAGATCTACCCTCAAATGTTCAATGATGTTTAAATCAGGGGACTTTGATGGCCATTCCAAAACGTTCAGCTTGCATCTTTTGAGGTCACCCATGGTGGATTTTAAGGTATGTATAGGATCATTGTCCTGTTGTAGAAGCCACCCTCTTTTCAGCTTCATCTTTTTGATTTGTTTTTTTGACCAGCAAACAAGCAGTTTTTTCCTTGGTCTTTCAGATCTCATTTTGACCTCCACAGTTCCCCAGAACTTCCATCTCTTAATTATATTTCTCACTGTGGAAACTGCAATCTGACAACACTTTGCTATCTTCTTGTAGCTTCTCATGCATTGTGGGCATCAATAACTTTCAGTTTCAGAGTCTTACACAGCTGCTTAGAGGAACCCATGGTTGTTGAGTGTCCACAAGTGTGTGCACAAGGTTTGAAGAGTCAGAATATTTGTAAAGCTTTGAAATTGGCACCAGCTGACATTTACTAATGACAACTGTTGCCATCCATCAGATCTAATGAGCTGATTAAGGTCAGAAACCTTAAGAGTCACTTTGGAACTTTCAGGGTGCCCAAACTTTTGCACAGTGCCATAATAATGTTTTTGTTTTTGTTCAATTTATGACATAAAAAGTATTCATCAGTGTTTGCAGAAAATATTGTGTATTTTTTATGTTCTATAGAGACTGTGGTAACATCTTTTCAATAACAAAATCACCTAAATCTGTTATTTATCAAAAGGGTTCCCAGACTTTTGCATAAGACTATATATAATGTATATATTAATATCTCTTTCTTATATATCTTACTAGACTAAGAAAATCATGATGTAGTTTACTGATTGATATTTTGGTTATATTATTTATATTATTCATTAATTTACTCACAACAACAACAAATACAATGACAGCAGTAATAATAATAATAATAAAATAATAATAATTTATATTATTATATATAATGAACTTAGTTTAAATGTTGAAACCTTTGAGATCCATTTTTCCTACATTAGCATGCAATATATTAGTAGATTTGAAACATCATCCACAGTGGCAGAGCTAGAATTACTTTGGGAATATTGTGGATCAGGCCATTCGTACCATAATTCAGTATGTGGTCTGTTTTTTCAGTGGTGCAATTGGAGGGAAAAGCTGTGGTTTGAGGTCGGTGAAGGTTGACGACATGGTTGCTACTGGTGTAGAATTCTCCTGACCCCAACTTGCCTCTCTTAAGTAGTGTATACAATGACCTTCATGGCTAATCAAATTATGAAGATACAACAGTCACTTTCTCTGTCTCTGAGTTTGGGATCCAGTAGAGTGTGCTGCCTTTCCAAGGAATATGCAGTGTTTGACAAAAGTGAGGGCTCAAGTGTAGCAATTTTACAAACAGCATAGAGAAACACCTCATTGCTTTTATTTGACAACAGAGTTTGCATTGTCAGAAAAGTAGGCCAATGATTGAATCCTATTTGTGGGTGATGATTGTTTTATTCCATATTTTTAAAACCTGCAACTTCACATGTTGTTAAAATGTGTCTCGAAACGCCCTCACTAGAAAACCCACCTTTCCGGAAAAAAACCTCTTAAAGGCCTGTATGACCTGAGTATCTGCACCACCACCAGATCAGATCAAACGCTGAGCTCTTGTGGCCGGCCTTTGATGTAAAGTGCCACTCTGTGTCTTTGCTAGGTGTGTGTTTCGCTGTTCTTAATTACAGCTTCTGTAGGTCTGGAAGTCTTTATGTGTAGGCTCAGCACTTGGGCTTGTGAAGTGGATACTTCCTCTCAGCGCTGAGAGCTTCATCCATGGGGGACGTAGAGACAACCGGAGCCCCTGTGGAGGAGGAGCTGAAGGACGAGTAGTCTAGCTCAAATGAGGCAAGCATGTTTCAAGGCTGTGAGCATTCCTTTGAGAAAGGGTGGAAAAAGAAGTGTTCAGAATGATGTAACACTTCTGTCACTATTGCACAAGTCTGTAAAATCCCACAACAGCTACTGAAACATTGGCAGAAATCAACACTGGAAAAATAAGTGTGTCACTAATGGGCAACTTACTCTGACAGGCCCAGTGAGATCCTACTATATTCACTTCTAACCCTGATGTCAAGACTTCTAACTATGACTAAGACTAGTTATAGTCCTATTTGTCATTTGTTCAAACAGCATAATCCTTTGTGGCCTGAGTCCAGTCCATTGTCCAGTGTCTGAGGTGTCAGAATCCAGGAGTTGCGAATCCCAGTCAAGTCTAGAGTCTTTTAGGTGTGAGCCTGAACAGAATCTTGAGTTTCTGAGTTACAAGTCCAAGTCTGTAGCTGTGGTTCCACAGTTTATCTGTCGCTGGCGGCTCTGTCTCTTTCAAGCGTACTGCCAGGCTCTGGGGCCAGGGTGCTGAGGGATGCTGCTCTGTCTGAGCTGATGATCTGAGGTGCTTTTCTAGACTCCCTGGCAGTGCTTCACACAGGCAGCTGGCCTGGCGCCAGGGCCCCAAGTCCCCACACCGCACCTTTTGTTCGAAGCTTAGCGCTGCTAATGACCGGTGAAGGTGCATCGCTTTTCAACCAGACCAGTCAGACCCCAGAGCCATTTTAGATGTCCACACTGTCGATGTCCCTCTGATCCACGTGCTGATGCGGAGAAGTCTTTGAACTCTGCTGTTTCCTTTGCCCTGTTCATGCCTAGCATTCCTCCCAAAGCACACAAAGAGTGTAGTGTTAAAATATAATCAGTGCTGTTTGTAGAGTCTATTAGAGACATTTGGAAGCTTCTGCAGAACAGTATTGATAAATGATGGCTGTTCATTTCTAATCATTACTTGCTGGGATGATCACTGTATATTTGCATTCGAGCTCAGCAGGAATGTAAACGGAGAGCAATGGAAGTCACCTTTGACCTCTTATGTCACACTAGTTCCTTCTGTGAAGCTCAGATACAGATGTGGAACCACGGTCCAGCAAAGTTGGAGGATGGAATCCACATTACCAGTGTTGTAAGCAGTTGCACTCTTTTCTCTAATGGTTAGCATGACTACAGTCAAACGTTTAGGTTCCAAATGACATGTTTTACTGATTTTCAAAGTGAAAATAAGAAGCAGTTTAATAAGTACACATCAAAATAAGTACACATCCTTTACAAAAAACATACCAAAACATTTTTAAGGTTATTGTTTGCAGAATTTAACATATCGAAAATGGAATGTGCAAATTTATGGCACATTTTGTATATTTTCCTATTTGTTCGATTTAACAAATAAAAAATATTGCTATAAAATTGTCATATTTAATTTATGAGCTGGACTGTACTTGGTCCCATGTATAAGTTAGAGGTCAACAAAATACTTGTCATGTATAACAAAATACTTTCATCTATGACATTTGGCTCAGGGTTTATTTCTTTCTCTCTCTCTCTCTCTCTCTCTCTCTCTCTCTCTCTCTCTCTCTCTCTCTCTCTCTCTCTCTCTCTCT
>JBBIGC010069613.1:0-10753 GCA_037576955.1 Lepidarchus adonis
AGAGAGAGAGAGAGAGAGAGAGAGAGAGAGAGAGAGAGAGAGAGAGAGAGAGAGAGAGAGAGAGAGAGAGCAGGAAAGGAAGCTCATCTACTGCAAATTATCTTGCATGGAGGAGGCCTAGCTCTGTCAACTCCATCAAGTAATCTGAAATAATCTGATATTTCGCAGTTGTGTGCAAATGTTTGGGTGCCCTGTTCAAATAATATTTTATTGGTTTTCTAAATGTCCATGTAAATAATACACATTAATACATAATTACTGCTATTTGCTAAGTTTATATATTATTTGATGTGTTGTTAATTACTCGAAACCTTGCATTAAAATGAGTAAAAAGTACTACATGTAAGTACATACTTAAGTCTGGACAATGTAAAAGTTTAGGTACTTCTTTTCACCTCATAAAATATTACCCAGCAGTATTAGCTGCAGCAGGCATGAGTGGAAGAGAGGTGTCAATCAAGTTTGAGGAGTTTTACCCTTGAATACCTCACTACACAGACAGCAGGTGATGGATTTGTTAATCAGAGATGGTTGGTGGGGGTGGGGAGTGTAAATACAGTCATAGAGCTCCTGGGCTTTTTCCTTTTCCCCTGTCACTCAGTGGCTAATAATTGGGTTTGAATAATATACATGGTGCTAAAGCTAGCGTACCTGTCACTGACTGCTTCTGCTGGCTGTAATTGGTGCTTTTGGTTTGCTGGAAGGGTTCTTACTTCCACTGGGATGCTACAGTGCAATCGTCAAAAGATATCACAAAACCTTAATTATAGAAGATTACAGTAAGAAAAGATGTTGCTTTGGGATATAAAATTAATTCACCTGCAAAAACCTACCGTTAACATGGATTCATAATGAACACTTTGTTCTATTTGTAATGTTATTTTATATAAAGAAATTTTATTAGTTTTTTTTTCAGTTTTTTTACTGTGGATTAAATTTGAATAAATATTGCCACTATCCAATAAACATCACTGTTCTCTACCCAAAAACACCAGTTATGAAAAAGCCAAATAAAGAAATGTGAATAGGGAGGAACATTCTATAAATTCTACAAAATCATAAACAGGTATGGTACAATATGTTTGGATTTTATTGGATTTGTTGTTTGGTTGCTATGGAGTTCTGTGGTTTATTTGTAAGGGGATTTCTGTGGTGAGGCTTGGAGTGGCAAGTGCCTCTCAATGTAATGCCTCCTTCAGCTATAAAACACCAAAACACAGAAACAGTTCTAGGTAATAAAAATTCAATATTGACTGGACGAGAAATGGTCCCCGCATCGCCAACAACTCTTTCTCCACTTCTAGAGTAAGACAGGGTCGAGTCCTTTTCTTCTACAGCACAAATAAACGAAGCCAGAAAATACTGAAGTCTCATTTTGGGCCGACACTAGCCCGGGGTTCCTTCTGTGTCGCCCAAATCAATCATCCTAACTCCACCACTGACGCCTCATTGGTCATTGTTTCAACCTTGAACACTTTTTTTCTCTCATCTTCTTCATACCGGCCATCAATCACCTGCCCAAATCTTCACTCCCTCCCTTCCTCCGTTTTCCCTTCCTTTCGAGTGCATGAGTAGCTTTTCTTATTTTTCTGTGTCCTTCAGCGTCTACAGTTGTCGCTTTGTGTTTCATTAACATCCCCCCAGTTTTGGTATTATGCTGAGCACACTGCAAGTAAGTAAGGACTGCACTGATGTGGAATTTGTAAGTTGATTTTGATATCTGATATTTTTAATGTACATATCTGCAGATGCTGATACGATGCGAAATTGGGATTAAACATTTATCTTGCATATTTCTTATGTCAGTTCAAAACCTTATATCTCTGAAATGACAACTATCCAAGAAAAGCATAAAACCGCATTGACATATAATGGAGGTTAATGTAAAAATAGCTTTTTGGAAGTGATTAAGGACAATTTCAGCATTAAATAAAAAAAACACAAACATCATGGTATTTTTTAATTCTGTAAAAAATGTCAAATATGAGATACAAGGTTTTGTCTTGATATGAAAAAATATAACCTTTTTTGTTTCTAATGTCCAGAATTCTAACCTCGGATACGGCCTTCTTAGCTACATAATAACTTTGCAAAATCTCGAGTTCTGCACATTTCCAAGCCTCTTTGCCTTATCTGGTTTTACTCTGGTGTTTTTACTTTTGTCTGTTTTTTGTTTTTTTCTTTGTATCTCTCTCTCATTCCTGTTTGCGTTTTTTGGATTCTGCCTGCACTTTTCTATGATTTTGCTTTGCTTATGCTGTTTGCTCTGTTGAATTTGACTGTCTTCCATTAAACTCACTTCCACATGCATCCAAGTCTCACATTCATCACCTCTATAAGTTTAAAAATTCTGTAAAATGAAGTACTTTAATATGGCGCTCCAGAGAATCCTTAGCATTTGGCCCTTCCAGAGCATAACAAATCATCAAATAATGAATCCGTCAAATTTAAACCCCTGTCTGTTGCTGAAATGATATCTTTAGGAAACTATCTGCTGACACAAGTTTAATTCTGATAACATCATGTAGCTGTAGTTTAATGCAGAAATGCATTTCACAGCCAAATAAGCATTAATGACCAATAAATGTTTATGAAAAAACAGTGTCATTGCACGGAACAGGTGTGTTCATTCTGTTTGCCTTGGCGGGAAATGTGTGTATTGGGCTGATGTTTTTGATGCTTTGGAAGAGATCAAATGAACAGAAATGAAATGTAAAATGATGCAATGAGGTTCAGGTGGAATAGCTGTGTAACAGTTTTGTGTTCAGGAGCTCAGTACATAAAATAGATAAACTGAATAATACAGCTCACATACAGTATGCCCATAAGTGAAACAATGCACACTTGTTAAGCTGTTAAGTATCTCAAATAAATCTGCTTATGCAGTTTCTGAAACTACAACAATAATTTTTGCATTGAGCTTTTTACAGTTGATGTCACAAAACAGCTTTATTGAGTCCAGATCCACTAATGATCAAGCCAAGAGCGACAGAGAAAAGCTGGAAGACAAACTCTTGGAAGGAATCATGACTTTTGAACTTTGAGCAGCAATTGTGTGATATGTCTGTTACCTACATAAGCGTGTAGCTTATGTAGCATGTCTTGGCTGATGCATTAAGGGTAATATCATGTATCATTTTTTTGTTGTTGTTGTTGTTGTTGTTTTTTTCTGGCTATTTTTAAATTTATTCAACAGACACTATTTGTCACTGGGAAGGTTAAACATGCTGAAGAGGAAGGCCTGGTTTATTACCTTATCACTTTTGGTGTTAACCTTGGTTAATATTTTCGCCCATAGTAAAAAGAACAGAATCCAGTGAGGGGCAAAAAGAAGAGAGAAGCCTCTTTCACAATATATTTCCTATGTGAAGGTTAAGCTCACAGGCACAGAAAAACATTAGTGGTTAAAGAGCAGAGGCCTCTGGGCAACACTTCAACAAGCTATCGATTGTCTACCATGATGAAAATATTCTCCTCTTCTAAAAACTCAGGAGGAGCCAGGCTTACTCTTTTTCCTCTGGATGCTGGACTGCCAGCAAAAGTAAATAAGTGCAAAAACAAATCTAAATCCACCTGAGCTTAGTTTACAAATCTGTAGTTTTAGGTTTAAATACTGGAAAACCCATGTTCTGATGTCACATTTTGAAAGTGGAAGGAAATCTGGATGAATATTTGGTGGATAAATGGATATTTGATGCAATTAGTTTTAAATTTTTTAATGCATGGCTTACTAGCTAATGCTATTGCAATAATGGACAACCAATTCAGATAGCTAATGTGACTAGATGTGCATTTGTGTAGCTAAAAGGTTGAAAACTTGTATCTGGCATCCATTTCATGTTCGAAATCAACCTTTTCTTCATATCTAAGATATCTTATAAATGATTATATAAAAGTTTATTATAAATAATAATAAACGTGCACTAGTTCAAAATGCTGGATGTGCACACATACAGTATACATCATACTTTAGCATAGTTAAAAACAACACCTTCACTTTGACATAATATTAGTCAGAGCAACTTATAATAGTTAGTACAAATTTTATTTTGGGGGATTCAAACGTATAATGTAGTGTTTAGTCATTAAATGCTACTTTCTTCTTTAAGTATTATGTACCAAAACTTTGAAAATGTTATTCCATTGCCATTTTCTAAACTTTATTAATTTCTACACAAAAAGGATTGTATGTTATTTTATTTCATAGCTGAATCATACAGATGTTCAAATACCATGACCTTTGTGAAAAAAAGGTAAATCACACCATGAGGTGGTGGCCAGCAATAGGCCAAGACAATGGCGGGTGTCGGTAATGATGGTAATGATGTGAGATGACAGGTTTCCCCTGTCTTTCATCAGAGAGTGCAAGAAAATCTGTCCCAACCAATCACTGACTAGCCAATCACAGCATCTTTCTAGCCTTGGATTCAAGTGCCAGTCTCAAGGGGCCGAGCTGTCAGAGGCAGTCGTCTCACCCAGAGACACACATTAAATGAGATAAGCGATTGTTGGCCATTTTGGCAGCTGCTTGTTACCCACCTAACATGAAATGTTGTATGAAGTGGGGAAAGGAAAACACATTCATGCTAAAGTTAGGATTGTTTTTGCCCAGATTGCTTTTGAAAAGAGACACAATATATAGTAAAGGGCAACAGACTCAGACTTTGTTATTTAATTTACCTGCAGAGCATATGTGCACTAATTTACATACAATTATTAGATTTTGTACTTAAATATGATCTGAATGTTTGTATTACCAGGAATTTAAACAAAAATTAAAAGGGGAAAATATTTATGCGCATTTAGGAACATGGGCAGTAGGAGAGGGACTTTTTTTTTATCTCCCATCTTTCCAAATGTGTCGATTCTGATTTTTTCCTCCTCTGACAAAGCATTTCACTGCCTATTGTACTTGTATGGTTGTGTATATGAAGAATAAAATCTGAACTTGAACTTGAACTAATGCAGTGCACATTCTGAAGAAGGAATGCTGTGTAGTTTGAATATTAGGCTTTTGTTTAAGGTTGTTTGAGGCAGATGGAGGTTGCTTGAGGGAAATGTTGAATATGTATCCCGTCATCCTCGGCCTGTTGTCCGGTGACTCACACTAATCCAGCGGTCAGTGGGCTGTCTACCAAAGGACAGAGAAATTCATACATATCCAAACAACTCCAAATTTAACCTTCCAGCCCGGAGTCAGCTGTAATGTTTAAATAGTCAGAATAAGTCACAGTGCAGAACAACGCAGCACATCGAGTCCGAGTTTGGGCATAATCTGTGCTTCGCCTAGTAGTTATCCAATAAATTAATATATTAGAAAGAGGTTTTATAATTTTCTGAATTTAAGAAGGTATTGTTATGGTCTTATTTTTCCATCATTTTTTTGTTAAAATGAACACGATACAGTCAGAAATGCAACATCATTCATTTCTATACAAATGAAGTAAACTTACAATAAATTAAGTTCTTATAATAATATAATAATACATATTTTATTGCAGAATAGTCTACCTTCATTAAAGTTAAATGTACATTAAATATGTCATTAGATATTGATAAGATGATAATACAGAAAAAGTAAACAGTCATCTAAATGTTAAAATTTTTTATCATTGTTCTAAGCAATGACAATAAAGATCACACATTCTGCCTAAATTTAAAATTTTGAAAGATCTTTGCATTAAACCCATCACACATGAAGCAGCGGCGTCTAGAAAGTGCTCTGGGATTGGGTTGTGGGTCGGTACCTTGTGCAAGGGTACCTCAGTGGTGTATGGGCTGGGTTTTTTGCCAACCTGCGACCTTTGCCATGATGTTTGACTGACTTTAATGCATGTTTTGTTGTTTCAATAAATGAATGGCATATAATGAGAAAATAATGCACTATTAAAAAAATTTTCTAAACTATTTTATTCAACAGTAAGTTTGTCCTGTCTGTAAAAATACTGTTGTGTACTTATTGTAGTTAGTGCTTTTTAAATAATAAATGTGTATCATTTTTTTTTCTTAATGAAAATACTTGTATTATAGATGTAATTTATAGTCTGTTAAGACAAAATACTGTAAAATTACAATTTTAATTATTTATATATTTATTTTCAGTTAGGACGCTAAGATTCTAAAGACTTTGTAGGGAAAATAAAGCCAATATTTCTAACTGAAACTCAATCACAGATTCCGATCACATCTAGGAGTCCAAAATGTCATATTTGTATGACTGCCGAGTGCTGACATCTCGTTCAGAAAACAAGCTAGAGCTCGATGCTTCATTTCAATGAGACCAATGCAACGACCTGCATGCAGAATTGTTACATAGTTTCAACTCTAAAACGTTTGAGTTTTAAAGCAAGTCAGTTTTTATTTCTGTTTTATTCTGTGACAAATTCTAACTTACACAGCCCGCTTACCCCAAACATATACAACTAGCCAAGGCAGTCGATCAGAGTTTAGTGAATTTTACCTGTTTTTATAATGTTTCTATCATACTCAATAATTAATCTTATAAATGTGTATGACTGTGTTGTTTTTGAAGTTCTATATAAATAACATTGGATTACACTGGAAATAAACAATAACTGCAATAATACTTGCATCGTGGTGCAGTGGTTAACATTGTTGCTTTTCAGTAAGAAGGCCTTAGATTCAATCCTGGGTTGACCAAATGTTCCTTTCTGTGTGGAGTGTACAAGCTCTGTTTATGTAGTTTTATGTTGACTGGCTACTCTAAATTACCCATAGGTCTGAGTGTGAGAATGGTTGTCTGTCTTTATGTGGCCCTGTAATTTGTTGGCCTGCTTCCCCATGACCCATCTTGGGGCGGTAAAAAACAAAAACAACAAAAAAAACATTACATTGCACCCAATTATGTAATACAAGCTGGAAAAAGCTACATTTAACAGAAATAAAAGGAAGCAAAAGTTTATTGTTGGCTGGATTTTTTTTTGCTGCAGTAGAGAAATGTCAATGGTTTCAGTCACAATCATGGGGAAGACTTCTGACTTGACAGATGTTCAGAAGACAATCATTGACAAATTGTGATAAACCACAAAAGGTCATTGCTAAAAAAGCTGGTTGTTCACAGAGTGCTGTATCCAAGCATATTCATAGAAAGTTGAGTGGAAGATAAAAGTATGGTAGGAAAAGGTGCACCAGCAACAAGGACAAGTGCAGCCTTGAGAAAATTGTCAAGCAAAATCCATTCAAGAACTTGGGAGAGCTTCACAAGGAGTGAACTGAAGCTGGAGTCAGTGCATCATGAGCCACTACACACAGATCGTAGACATGGGCTACAAATGTTGCATTCCTCGTTTCAAGCCACTCCTGAACCAGAGACAACATCAGAAGCGTCTTATCTGGGTTAAAGAGAAAAAGCACTGGACTGTTGCTCAGTGTCCAAAGTCCTCTTTTCAGATGAATATAAATGTTGCATATCATTTGGAAATCAAGGTCCCAGAGTCTGGAGAAAGAGTGGAGAGGCACAGAATCCATGTTGCTCGAAGTCCAGTGTGAAGTTTCCACAGTCAGTGATGATTTGGGGCCATGTCATCTGCTGCTGTTGGTCACTGTGTTTTCTGAAGTCCACAGTCAATGCAGCATCTACCAGGAAATCTTAGAGCACTTCATGCTTCCTTCTGCTGACAAGCATTATGGAGATGCTGATTTCATCTTCCAGCAGGACTTGGCACCTGCCCACACTGCCAAAGGTACCAAAAGCTGCTTCAACCACCAGGGTGTTACAAACTCATCTGACCCAAACCCCAAAGATAATCTATGGAGTATTGTCAAGAGGAAGATGAGACACACCAGATCCAACACTGCAGACGACCTAAATGCTGTTATCAAAGCAACCTGGGCTTCCATTACACCTCAGCAGTGCCACCGGCTGATCACCTCCATGCCACTCTGCATTGATGAAGTAATTCATGCAGAAGGAGGCCCAACCAAGTACTTAGTGAAAATTAATTTCAAAAGCCACATTCAAAAGTGACATTTCTGTTTAAAATATCCTTTTTTAATTGATCTTATGTGATTTCTTTGTTTGTAAGGTGACCTTGGGTTTTTGAAAGGCTCCATGAAATAAAATGTATTATTATTATTATCATTGTAATTTTCAGAGACAGTGAATTCTGGGTTTTATTATCTGAAAGTCATGGTAATCGAAATTCCAATAAATAAAGGCTTGACATATTTCACTCTATATGTAATGAATATATATATATATATTATATGAATTTCTCTTTGTCAAGAAATATTAAACTTTTTCCATGATATAATTTTTTTTTTTTTAGATGTACCTGTAATGTCACTACCAGATAGAGCTGCAAAGGCCTCCAGGGGCCAAATTACATGCTTCTACTTCAGATAAATTCAGTAGTGCTGCGGATAATAACATGAAGTGGCTTATCTTAACATTTAAAAACATAAATGAGCATTTTCTGCAGCTTATAGAATGAGCAGCCTGTAATGTTGGCAAAATACATTATATCCTTAATTGGAAACAGCTATGTATGAATATAGCAAGATAAGGGAAAAATTCCACTGGAGTTGAACTACTTGAGCTGAAGGAGAAGTGCTCACTGCTGTATTATTTCACTTCTTATTGGGCAATCATTGCTGTAAAACCTATTATGTGTTCCAGTGAATGCATTTCTACTTTCCAAATAACGTTAAGCCGTATATCAGTAGAGCCAATACTTTGACCTCCATGAGCTTCTGAGCAAAAATAAAGAAGCAAAAGTCCAAAATGTATGGAATAAGGAGGGGGTCTAAATGTGCACAAGTTATACCTTCAAATTCTTCTTTTACAGTATTTATTTGTTTTTATGTCAAACATTATTATGTTTATGTATTAGTTTCATATTATCCTTCTGCTGGTACACTTTGTAAATTGAAGTGATATTTATGATGTGCATGTGTGTGTGTGTGCGTGCTTGTTTTACTGAAGCCCATTATGACATTATGATCCATACGCAGACAAAAAGAAGACGTCACTAATTAAAATGTATAGAACAAGCAGTACAGACAGTGAAATTAAATATTGCTGATATAAATTAAATAATGACATTATTTGTGTAAACATAAATCTAATCAGAGAAAGTAATGAGAAAGTAAGAAAGTAAAACTCAGTGGAGTTATAAAGTGCCTTATTTTCAGATTTCATCCCCATCTTATGCATGTCCAAATGTTTTTGGACACTCCTACTAAATATCAATTTCATCTTTTTCAGCAACACCTGTTATTCAAAATTAAGCACATAACCGAGCAGTTTGCACAGACAATCATTAGACTGGGTCATATGGAACTGCTTGGTGACTTTCACCTGTGCCATGTCTCAGTTTATTAAACTTCTGCCCCAATAAATGTCTAAGAGAATCAACAGGTCACAGATGCATAGAGCAAGGCAGACGAGTGCAGAAAAATTTAGGATGTAAAAATCACCCATGCAGAGTTCCAATCTGCGCTTGGTGAATGCCAGAAGAAAGCTAACTACCAGAATGCATAGTGCCAACAGCAAGTTTGGTGGAGTGGAGCTAATGGTCTGAGGCTGTTTTTCAGGGTTTGGGCCCTTTAGCTCCAGTAGAGGGCAAAGCTAATACTACAGCAAATAAAGAGATTTTAGGTGTATACTGTATATGCTTCCAACATTGTGGGATCAGTTTGGGGAAGCATGGCCGTACCTCTGTGCCC
Organism: Lepidarchus adonis; assembly: GCA_037576955.1. NCBI lineage: Eukaryota > Metazoa > Chordata > Actinopteri > Characiformes > Lepidarchidae > Lepidarchus > Lepidarchus adonis. The sequence continues at coordinate 9,688 of JBBIGC010069613.1, forward strand.
ATATGAGCATGCATAAATACATGGTTTGGTGGCTTTGGTATGGTGGAACACAGAGCCCTGACCTCAACCCAATTGGACAAGTAAGAGATGAACTCAAATGTGGATTGTGAGCCAGGTCTTCTCATTCAGCATCTGTGCCTGACTACACAGATGCTCTTTTGAATAAATAAGCTGAAGTTCCCACAGATACACATACTCTTTCTTATGGAAAAGCTTCCCAAAAAGATTATAGTGTTATAGCCACTAGGGGGCTAAGTCAAGCCAAGTTAATGTTCATGGTTCTGGAATTTTTAATCTGGTAGTTTCAATTGGTTCATAACTATGGCTTGTCCACATACTTTTGGCCATGTAGAATATAAGAATATGTAATCATTTGTGTTTTTAAAAAATCTCAGTGTTAAATGTGTTTCTAAAATGTGAAACTATGTTATCCTTAACTGTGAATAAAAGCACACTGTTCAGCAGCTATTTTTCCACATATCTATTTTAAGATTTAAAAAATAAATCAAATGTGCCTCATTTCTTCTCCTGGCTATAGCCGATCAGCTAAGATGGTTCCTGTCTGAAGTTTGCTTCTTTGAATTTTCGCTGGAGTTACATGAGAAAGCAGACTGTAGATAACAAAATGCCAAACAGCATTAAAAACCACATAAGCAAGTGTAGTAGAGATTACTTCCCAGCAAATAGGAAACGTCTGCCAGATGTACAGATTATGTCTATGTTACGTTAGCCGGTCCAAGAGCAAACAGTGACTTTTCAGAAGAATGCTGTGGCCCAACTGTAAATCTGAAACACTTATTCAAACATCTAATTTTAACTCTGATTAACACCATCATTCTGTCCGTTATTATTCCTCACCTATGATGAGGTATAAAACACATTCTAGATCAGTGGTTCTTAACCTTTTTGGTGGCACCGAACCCCACCAGTTTCATGTGCGCATTCACCAAACCCCTCTTTAGTGAAAGATAAAATGTGATTTTTTTTTTCAAATTCAAGACATAGATATGTTTTTTACTGGTGCACAAAATGAGCCATGCATGAACATCACCTTGTTCAAAGAACA
>JBBIGC010069624.1:0-10752 GCA_037576955.1 Lepidarchus adonis
GTGTGTGTGTGTGTGTGTGTGTGTGTGTGTGTGTGTGTGTGTGTGTGTGTGTGTGTGTGTGTGTGTGTGTTGCTGAGTCATTACCTGTCATAGTGTCCAGTTCTACAGGAGTGCTGCTGTGCTGGGGCTCAGGCTGTTGTGGAGGTTGGAAGATTGGAGCCATGCCTGGGGGAGGGATGTAGGAAACCTGCAGAGTCACTGTGGCCTGTAAGAACACAGAGGATAACACAACACTGTGATTACACTAGACTATTAGATTTAGCTCGTGTTAGAAATCACTCATTAATGATGAGGGTCTGACCCCAAATGTCCTCAGAAGTAAGTGGAAATAAGGGTGAAATATAGCGAATCATTTTGACAGTGAACCTTGCAGTAAGTTCCTTCCCCATCATACAGTATGAGGCTTAGCCATAGGACCTTCTTTATAGAAAACCACATCAATATCAGACTTCACTGTACTGCAGCACCTGTCCTGACCCCTGCAGTCACATTTGACCTCTGCATGCCTGTTTCCGTTTCCGGTTCGCCCTGGGTTGCTGCTGGTGTCTCGACGTTACGATCTACTTTTAAAGGTTAATTTTGCGTATAATTTTATCTTTTCTATACCTATGACACTTGGTTTCAGTTGGGCCTTTGTGAGCCTAACATGCCGGGTCAGCGTTGCTTGTTTTTTACCTGAGCGTAGTTAGCTTAGCACGTCTGGACAGCGTTTGTTTTTACTCGCCATTAACATTGCCTACCGCAGTCAAGCGGTAAAGAACAGTTTTTAGATGGATGTAACTCTTCGAAATATTGAGTTTTGGCCTTTAATTCCAAAGAACTGCGTCCCTCGTGATTTGTGGATTTGGATAATGATCTCCAAATGCACATGTTATCACAATTCACCTTTTTATTTTAAAACACGTTTAACGTCAAAAACCTTTAAACAAAGGGAGACTAGATTAAGCTCAGAAATAATTCTGATTTGTGGATTTGTCTGTCAGTGCGTGATACATCCCTAAAATAGAGAGGCTGAAAATAGCTGTTTTCCTATTGAAAAACACAAAGTGCTGAAAAACCAACTGGCATTAGACTAAGACTGATTTTTTAATTATTCAGACCTAAATTTGGGCAAATTGTGGAAGTGATAGATGTATGAAATGACTGCTTGTTCTGAACTTGCATTATCTTTGGTGTGATCTCAGTTTTATATTTGAACAAATACCAGCTTATAACACAGGTTACTTCATTTATTAACATTACTTGATTGGTGAAAGTTTTCACAAATACAGGTTCATGTGCCTGAAGACTTTAAACACCACTAGTTATTTGTGTACTGGCAGAATGTGGGCTACATGGAAGGTTTTGAATGTCCTTCAATTTTCAGTTAATCAATTCTGAATGTAGTTAGTATTGTGCATGGGTGTGCATTCAGAAAGGGCTACATGCAGTGCATCTTTAATACATGTCTCAACACACAATATTGCATGGATACTTGACCTACATTTCTATTTGGAAGAAAATGGCAATGTCTATTTCACATCCATTTTGTATCCATTTTTGTTTTATTCACAAATCAGTCTTGGTGATTTTCAATAGGAAAACGGCTATTTTTTACCCTCTCCATTTCAGGGATGTATCACGCACTGTCAGACGAGCTGTGGCTTGGGAAAAAATTTACAAATCAATTATTTCTGAGCTTAATCTGTTCTGCCTGTGTTTAAAGGTTTTGGTGTGAAACGTTTGTAAAAAGGTGAATTGCGATCGAGTGTGATTTCAAGGCAGGAGATGAAAATCTAAATTCACGAAGGACGTAGTTTTTTGGAATTCAAAGCCAAAACTCAATATTTCAAAGAGTTATATTCACCTAAAAACTGAACTACTTAACTGCTAACCACAAACTATCTTTACTGTGCTGACTTTGCCAATGTGCATCATTCACGTTACTAATCGTGGCAAAATAAAATACAGGAGTCTTTATTTTGCATGTCTGTAATAACCTTGAAAAGAAGTCCATTGATTTTTATCCAGCTTTTAGAGTCATTTACCTTTACTTAAGAAATCTCAAACCCTACTCATAATCGAGGATATACACTAGACTACATCTAAACATAGACAAAATTGTAGATTTCTCAGTTTCGGGCCACCTTTACATATTTTACTGCATTAATCAAGCCTGACAAAGTAGATAGTTAACTAAAGAAAATGTTAAGAAAAAACTATACTGAATCAACCACAAATGATTTTATTAATTTTAAAAGACAGATCTGTTTCTCCAAAAGAACAGTTTATGAAATGGTGGCGATTATAAGATGAAATCTGCCCAGTAAACGAAAGACATTTAATTCTAAAAAAGTGCCATGGAAAAATTATGAAGTACAAAAGCTAAACAAAAATTAGCAAAAAGTAGAAAGGAAGTGGAGAAAAAGTAAACTGATAATACCTCATCAAATTCTAAAAGATTGCATTGATGATTATAACAGAAAATATGGGAAGACTGACCACAATACTTTTCAAACATAATGAATAAATGAAAGTAGTAACAAGCCTAGAGATTTGCCTTGTTTGTCTCGTGTCTGTTTAATCAAACCGCAGTAAATGATTGGTTATTAGAAGCTTCCGATCCAAAATGGGAATCTTTTGTCGTGTTCTTTAATGATACAATTACTGATATTAGGGCAAACAGAACAAAACCAAATCCCAAAGTACTTTTACAAGGAATACTTTTAAAAAGATATATGAAACTGAACTGTGGCTTTATTCATCAACTATACTTGTCAGTGTGTTTCCTAGACCCCATTCCAACTACATTCTTTAAACAAGTCCTAGAAAATATTATCCCTTATATCTTAGAAATCGTAAACTGCTCACTAGAAGGTGGTGTTTTCCAAAATGCCCTAAAAGTATCTGTAATAAAGCCAGTACTAAAGAAAAATAATTTGGATCCCTCAATCAGTAATTTTAGCTCAATCTCAAACCAACCATTCTTAAGTAAAGTCTTAGAAAAAGTAGTTTACACACAAATGAATGAATACCTAAATAAAAATAATATACAAGATAGATTCCAGTCAGGCTTCAGACCAGACCACAGCACTGAAACAGCTTTAGTAAAGATAGTAAATGATCTCTGAGTCAGTGCCGATGAGAGCAGAGTTTCAGTTCGGGTTCAATTAGATTTAAGCTCAGCATTTGACACATCATAACGTTCTCCTGAACTGTCTAGAATATTGTGTTGGCCTATCAGGGACAGTTTGACACATCTATGAAGGGGAGAAAATATTTTGTTAATCTAGCTGAATACTGTTCCAGTGAGCATAATATATTGCAGGGGCTCCTCGTGTTACATTGCACTCAGCATAAGGCAATTAATGGTTATGTTGCTGGCTGCCTTTATTTAAAATTTTTAATATATTTTTACATTGCATTTGTGACATAAAAGCAAAGTTCATCACGCGATACTTTACGAGGAAGATGGCGTTGTGCCATTCACTCTTTCGTTTGTCGCTTGTTTGGAAACTTCATTATGGCTCCCAAGCGTAAGGCAGACTCTACAGCAGGGGTGCCCAATATCGGTCCTGTAGGCCGGTGCCCAAAACACAACCTTAGCAACTTGAGAAATGTTACAAATATTAAATGTGAAAAAAAGAATGAATTAACCAGCAAAAATTTAAACAGAAAAAAGAAATAAATGAACCAATGAAATGAAGGGAGAAAAAAGTTCTCTACATTTAACATTTCTTTAAATAAGCAAGTTGAGTAAAACTTTCTAGATCAGAAGAAAAATAAAGATTGAAGTTCGGTTTAGTTTATCTACATATTTTTGTATACTCATCATGCTCACTTTCAATGTATTGTAAGGGTGTTTGAAATAAATAAAAAATAATTTAAACATCTAAAAATGAACTTTCTGTTCTTTCTCTTGGGTTCCTACAAAAATGTTCTTACTCATAGCAACCATTCTTCCTACAATCACTCCCATCCTCTTCCAGCTTTCCGCTATGGGTGGCACCTTGGGGAAACTTGGCAACCCTCTTCAGCAGTCTCCTGGTGACTGTGCTTTATTTCTTACTTTAAAATCTGAAAACCTTTCTTTTCCATGACTTATTCTCTTCCTCTCACTCCTCGGTTTTCTATTTGTTTGGTTTTTTTAGGTGTGGTTTCAGTTTAAGGCTTTTTTATACGTTTAGTCAGAGGTACACAGCCATTTGTAGTGTTATTGAAGCTGCACTATTACTGGGCGTTTTTTAGAAAGTTTATCGGCAGTTCACCTAGAAATTCACAAAGAACGTGTTTGTTACGTTGTTGAACGTGACACGTTTTGTTATTGGCAGTATTGGTATAGGAGTATCGTCTGTACGTTTAGGAAATTTTAGACTCCTGATAAAGCCGCCTTCTACAGATGGAGTGAATTATATGGAGCATGTTGGTTGGTGGTGTTATTGTGGAATGGGTGGGAATGAGATTGTCCCAACTGGAGTTGTTTTTGAACGTGGTGTAACAGCAGAAGTGTACCTGGCCATACACCACACTTTCCTGCAGTTATTTCCTTTAGTCAGGCTATTTCAGAGAACACGGATACAAAACAGCTAAGAGGGACAACTCCACCTTCTCCACCGCCTCCTTTTCCATCCTTCATCATGCAGTGGCAAGACACACAAACACGCACACACACACACAATGCCAGGAAGCAGCACTTAGAAGTCTCAGTTTGACTGTAGTGGAGTGAGGCAGAAGGTGAGTGCTTTTGTCAGCTGGTTGAGGGTTTGGGGATTAGGCTCTGCCATGAGGTGATTATATCCAAGAGAATAAATTTGGAATAAAATAACTATACAAAACAATGTATTCCATTTCGTCCTTATTTGCTTGTATGCAAAGTAATCAATTAAAGTTTGGTCTCTTATAGTGTGGCATGCTTGCCCAGATGAAGACCCCCAGCTGGTGAAAAGGAGTGTTATCCACCACGCTATGCCAATCACATATACCATTTATTGTAATATTACAGTATTTAATATTTTGGAATGTACTAACAACACAAAAATATATAATGTTTCTGATCAGTAAAGGACAGAAAAGGTCTAAATACGATTATAATTCACTTGTGAGCTTCAATAAGTGCTGCCACAGGCATGTGTGTAAATGCATTTTTGTCTCCTCAGTGCCACTTCCAGTTTGACCTGAAGGGTGGGCTGAGGAAAAGGAGTAAAAATACACCCAGATATAGGAGCTGGCACTTGTTTCCGGGAATGGGTGTTTCTCATTTCTTACATAAGTGACGCTAAAGAGGAGGGAAAACAGGCTGCTATTTTTGTTTCACTCTGAGGAAATTAAGAGTGACTTATCATTGTGAGATTATGAGAATGAACAGTGTACTGTGTAATATTTTGTGCACGGCACTTCAAAAAGTGTTTAGGCGAGGCAGTGCAAGTTTATTTCATAGCACAATATCACTCTGAGATCAGTCAATGCGCTTCAGTCAAGCAGTAAAAGTTGCAATAAAATCACTACAGAAGAAATCCACATAATTCAAGAATTACAATGAGTTAAAAGTACATTAAAGGACACAGATATAAGTGCACAGTCTATCTGTACTGCAGTCCTTCTGTGACCCCGGGGAAAATGCTTTTTTTGCTGTTCTAGAATAAGGTGTAATTGCACATCCACTACACTAGGGGGCAGGAGTTTTGTTGTTGTTGTAGTTTTGTTTTTTTTATCAAGACTGGCTTTTTTCTGCTGTTGCTGCACTGAAGACCAAGTACAAGTCCCAGCTAAACATTGAGCAGGAGCTGAGAGTTGCAGTATCATGCTGTAAACCTCACTTTGAAAAGCTGTGCACTGCAAAACGTGCTAATTGTCGCCATTAATCCTGACTTCCTTGTTTCGATTTTTTTTGTAAAAAAACAGCACATATGGTTTTATTCATTTTTGTTTTGTAGGTTAAAGTGTTTTATATATTTGAGAAGGTCCCTCTATTTGAGAACAAGTTTGAGTTAGTTAGTTTTTGAGGATCTGTACTTTCCTTGAGTAGTTAATGTTGCTGATTAATTTAAATATATTTATTGATTTTGTTGAATTTTATTTTTCAGAATCAAATGTCAATCAAAAAATATAGTTTTTATATTTTTCCAGCAAATTGATGCACTTTAAATGTAGTAGTAGTAGTGTAGAGAGTACTGCATGCACTACTCTTGCAGTAATACTACATGCACGTTAAATGTTAATAAAGTTTCCGGATATCTTCTAATAATAGCCTGTCTCTGTTTGATGCCTATTTCCATTAAACGGCGGGTTTGAAAGATAGAAAGAGAAACAGGTTTCCATTAGTAGCCGGTTTGTAGTAAAAGCAATCTGAAATGACCCACCGCGCTTTCCGTACACTAATCCTCTCTTTGGCTCCGCCCTCCTGCAGTGCATCATACTGTAAGTACCTTTTTGTATCAAAACTGTTTTGTTGTCTAATGCTATCGAGACATAGAGAAAGTCTAAACAAAATGTGTTTGTGTACATTTTGCCCTTTTGTCTTCACGTTGTTACCTTTTCCTATTTTTCGCCGTGACTGTCTCCAACTCAGTCTTCCAGACCAGCCGCTCAAAAAACTCACGGAGCTCATGGAGCACGATGTCGTTGGTTTTATTAGTTTCATTCAGCACAAAATGACAGTCTCAGCTCTTTCCTGACTCTCTTTGTAACGTTCGTGCTCTTCTACTGATTAAACGAGCTGCTGCTAACACAACAATCGCTAACTCTCTCTCTTAACTTCCACCAAAACAAACTCTAACTCCACCCATATTTCGCCTGAGCTGCCCACCCGTTTTCCTCTGTCCATCAGAAACACACCTCATCTAGTAACAACGTCAATCATAACTCCACAGAGTGAAGCAGTCTGAGCGATGAAGAGTGCTCCACAGTGGCCTTATCCCAACATGTTATGTTTTGTTTGTTCTATTGTGAAAAATAAATATGGATAAACAATGAGTTTGAGATTTGCAAATAAATTTACTCAGTTTTTATTTATTTTTAATTGGGGTGTAGCTTTTCCACTCATGAACATGAATACAATTTTAAAAACAAATGCTCTTGCTATTGTTAAATTTAGGGTTAACTCCATCCCATGGACAGACGTTTGAGATGAGGGAGGAAGGGAGGGAGAGAGACTTACCCCAGTGTTGTTCTTCTTAGTGTCAACTAAGGACACTGTGAAGGTTGCTGCAAAGTTTGGGGAGTTGAGCACATCTCTTAAAGAAACACGGCATTCTCCCAGAAACCTGCAACACACACACACACAGCTTACTATATGCATGTAGCGTTTCAAAGACCCAGTATAGGCTCTTTAGGTCAAACTTTATAGCTCACATACTTTATCTCTCTCTCCCACTGTTCTAGTCCTGTGCATAGTCCGGAGTTTAACCCCCCTTATCTTTAATCCAGTAGGTACAACCCAAAAAGGGAACCATATGATTTAAATGATGAGTGGCTATAGTAGTATGAGAATAATGGTGTTGAGCACTCAAAATAGGTTCTATCAAGACCGATTATTAACATTTCAAGCAAGGAATGCTACATAAATAACCTCTGTACACTGATAGAATAGGGACCTACAAAATTCAGTACTACCAATCTTATACATCTGATACGATACCTAAAAATAAACCCCAAAACAATACAGCAAGTTCCGGATAAGACTGCTCTGAATTAACACACATTACAGGACACTACGTCGGAAACGTCCTCACACTTTGCATTAGATTGATTTAATTTGAAGTGTGTGGTATCGCATGTACATCAGTTTAGCGGATCTCATACCGCAGAGCGTGTAAAACAGACAGTCAAGAACATGCTGGGCACTTGGGAAACAGTTAAGAAACATGTCCGTGTCATTTTGAGGGATAAAGCAAGATTTCAAAGTGTCCAATCAAAAGGTCCTCTGTACAGACACACACACACACACACACACACACACACACACACACACACACACACACACACAGATAGATAGCTACGCATGCCGGACTTAAACACACACTTCATCGTCTAGCCACCCTATCTCAACATTCCTCCTGCTGCTGTCTCCTCACTGAAACACTTCTGGAAATATGTGGAAATAACTGTCACCATGACAAATGCTGCTGAACCTTTTTTGGTTCTAGCCGTGCGCTGAAGACCAGATTCTTTTGCTTCTGTGATTTATTCTTTAAAAGAGTTGAGAAAAAGATCATTCAACACTTTTGTTTTAAAATGTGTCGCAGTAATCGACAGAAGCACAAACCGATCTGAACAGACTTGCTATTCCATGCTGTGAAGGTAAAACTAAAGAAAGACCCAGTAGACTAGTGAGTCACATCCTGTGAGCACTCCCTTCCATTTATGCCACTCTTCCTTCCTCTCGCATCTCTCCATTCTCAAAACACAGCAATGGATCTAAGACGTCCTGAGTGACCTTAAAAATCCCACACGCAGGACCTCTGTAGAAGAGCCTCCATAAAAGTGACAGAATCCACGGCAACTGTGATTTTACCCGTGGAAAAAGTGTACTGTAACCCATGCAAAGTGGCACAATATGATACAATCTATAATAAAATACATATCAGTTGTAATAGACAGCTCTTCCATCAAGCAATGTCATTTGTTGACAGTTGAGCATGGTTGTCAAGCAACATAAGTTATATATAAATCCATAAACAGTAGATTTCTTTGATCTTGCAACATTTATGCAGAATACAGTTAAAGTTGTTTATTTTAAGCATATTACCACAACTTTCAACATGGCTTTGTCAACTGGAACTAGATCTACATGTTTCGTGTGTTCTCTTGACTACTTATCTGAAGACACCTCGTATACAAAGACACTAACATCTTGAAAGACTCACTGTAATAAACAAGAAAGGAAGTCAACCAAACTGTAAACATGTCCGCTAGAAACTGCTGATGACAGACTGTGCTGAAGTTTAGCACAGTTTCTAACTTTGTCATCCATACAGTAGGTGTGCAACTATCTTGTGGTAAACTGGGAAATTCACAAGTTCATACGGAGCATCTATTAATTCATTTTCCAAAGCTTTTATCCAATTCAGGTTTGGGGGAAGCTGGAGCAGATCCCAAATGATTATGGGCCCAAGGCAGGGGTCACCCTGGTCAAGAAGCCTGCCCATGACAGAGCAACACTGAGACAGGCAACTATGCACACACACACACACACCTATGGGTAACTTATTTATAACAAGCCTTTAGACTGTGGGGCTAGAAAGCACTTATCACTGCACAATTGTGTCGGACCTTCTAGCTCACCCATGAATATGTAATGTCTGTTAATGTGCACTACAAACATTCCAGGTTCCTATGTAGGCTCCGGAGGTAACAATGCTGTCTGATTGGTCTACACTTGGGGATTCCATGTGAAACAATGCCTAATGGAACAGATCATTACTACTGGAAACGTATGCATTTCAGGACATTCTCATCAAGTACATCGCACACCTACGATATGTATGGAAAGCTGTTTTAATCAGCCAGATATTTTCACTTTGGAATCTTCCCAAGAAAAAATGCATCATTTTGTAGACAAACAAGAGTCTCAGACTGGCCCAGAACTGCCTTGGGAATAATCAGGAAGGTGGAAGTTGAGCTGCATTGGATGTTGTTTCTTCACACCTCCTACTAATGCCACTGCTCATTCCACACATTCCCCACAATGTTACAATGTAAAGTAATAGTTTTTCCTTGAGCAGCCAGATAGACAAAAGCGCAAGAGGAATGTTCCAAATGTCAGCAAACCAAGCATAACTAGTCATATTTCTGTCAGCTGACCCCACAGACAAAAGCAGCTTTAGGCCGGTCTGTATACTGTACATACTGTTGAAGGTCATCAAAGACCGCATACACTCTCGGACCTCTGGGTCGCAGCTATCAACAGCTATCAATAGAGCTCCTTGGAGCAATGTAGAGGGACCTCAGTGGTATCTGGGCCTGGACTTTGTGACCTGTCACCTTCCGCTCACAAGTTGAAGGTCCTAAACACCATTGCCCATCTTTAATGTATACTAATATTTAATGTAAATACAATAAGAAGTCTATATTATATGAAGATACCTCATGTTTTTAATATGCACACACACCGCTTTAATTTCAGTTATGGTTCTTTCAGGAACCACAATGGTTCTTCTACAACATCATTCAAACTATACCCTTTGTGGTACTTTATTTAAGATTGCAGCAGAGGTATCTGATCTCAATAACAGCCTTGTCACTTCACAAGAACTCCGTGAATATGTTTTTTGATGTTATACCAAAATATCTTTCTTAAGAAACTGAAGAAATTGTTCTATGACATCACTTTAGAGATCAACTCTAAATAATTTAAGATACCAATTCTTTGAAGAAGAAGAAGAAAAAGTTTATTTAATGTATAATTATATTAAAGTCATGTTAACTAATGCATTCAGTCTACAACTACCTGTATATCTTTACATTTTCAAGTTCTGTTTACTGGTCATATGTATGTTAACGTTGGGTTAACCGAACAATGTCTTCTTGTCTCGGCTACAATGCATAATGTCATTTCCACAGTTCATTTTTTCTTCTGTGCTTCTCTTCACGTTTTTCAATTTAATGTTTGTTTCATACAGTGTGATAGTGGCACACACACACACACACACACACACACACACACACACACACAAACTCTCATACCAAAAGCCCTCCTCATGAAAGTGGCTGTGCCTCTGAAAACGCTGCAGAGGCGAGCCTAGGGCCTACGATGGAGTTAAAAAACGAAATCCT
>JBBIGC010069635.1:0-10751 GCA_037576955.1 Lepidarchus adonis
ATTTTTTGTTCGTTTGAAGAGTCTGCCGTTTAACACACTGTTGCGGCTGGTTCTTCACCGGTTTGTCTCTTCCGCCTCTGTCTCAGCGCTCCGGCTCACGCTCATCCGCGGTGTTCTCCGCCAGCCAGTGAGCAGCCCGGTGGCGCATCGCATTAGGCACAGGCTTAGGTAGCGCGGAGGTCGGAGTTCGAGCCTCGCTCAAGGCGAGTAAGTGATCACTCCCCGTTGGTGTAGTGTGGTTGGGGAGTGATCCGCCTTAGTTCAGTTTTTGTTTAGTTTGGCCGGTTTCCTTTTTATTTATTTATCTATTTTACCGGCCTCCTCTGCATCTGGATTCAAATTTAAATACCCGTGCTGGGCCCTTGCCAGCACATTACAGCAACCTTCTGATCCCAGTGACAATGTCCTAAACACTAGGCCACCACTGCAAAACATTGAGCAAAACTGGCAGAAGAAACAGCAAGGGAAGCAAAAAGTGTCTGGAAAAAGACAAAATTGTTTTACACACTTTACATCAGACCAGAAATGCCTGGGTCTTGGAGGCAAAGTCATCATGCACAGGTAAGAGGCGAGGCAAGGAGGTGGAGCCTCTGGTTTTACAATATACAGTACAGGCCAAAAGTTTGTACACACCTTTTCATTCAATGTGTTTTCTTTATTTTCATGACCATTTACATTGGTAGATTTTCACTGAAGGCATCAAAACTATGAATGAACACATGTGGAGTTATGTAATTAACAAAAAAAGGTGAAATATCTGAAAAGATCTTGAAGAGTTTCCAGAGGTGTTTAGCACTTGTTGGCCCTTTTGCCTTCACTCTGTGGTCCAGCTCACCCCAAACCATCTCTATTGTGTTCAGGTCCGATGACTGTGGAGGCCAGGTCATCTACCGCAGCACTCCATCACATCAAATAGCCCTTACACAGCCCCGAACTACTTGGGGACACAAATAAAGTTTTGCAATTTTCCGGACTGACAGACCTTCATTTCTTAAAGTAATGATGGCCACTCATTTTTCTTAATTAGCTGATAGGTTCTTGCCATAATATGAATTTTATTATCCAATAGGGCTGTCAGCTGTGTAGTAACCTGACCTCTGCACAACACAACTGATGGTCCCAACCCCATTGATAAAGCAAGAAATCCCACTAACATGTGTTCATTCATAGTTTTGATGACTTCAGTGAGAATCTACCAATGTAAATGGTCATGAAAATAAAGAAAACACATTGAATGAGAAGGTGTGTCCAAACTTTTGGCCTGTACTGTATAGCTACGTGCTTGAGGAAAATTTTTATTCCATAAACCATTGACAACATTTCCTCAGAATTCCATATAAAAGTTAATGCATTTCAAGCATTTCATTGCAAATAAGAACTGGTCAGTATAACAAAAAAGATCAAAAGTTTTCAGAACTTAATAATGCATAGAAAATCAATGTTATATTACAACAATACTAATCCATTCAGATTCTTCCTATTGCAAGAAGGAAAGGATGTTTTTTATATATTTCCTCTTTAAATCAAATTTGGTTCAGCTGATCACCTAATCAGTATCTAATGTTTTGATTAATTTAAATGAGTTTTGCTTGTGTTGGAATTACACCACAGACACTGGAATAAAATTCCCATCATACTTTCCTAAATCAGGTGCTGATTTAAGAAAAAAAACCCAGAAGTGGTCTCTTATTTTTTTCCCTAGAGCTGCAAACTAGTAGATACAGGTAGGCAGGTGTAGTGTAAGATGAAAACCACTGGATTATTCCTTTAAGCTGCATTTAAATATTTCCAAATTTTGTTGGTATTCACGGTAGTGAGTCATTTTCCCAAAGAGAGAGCGAGAGAGAGAGAGAGAGAGAGAGAGAGAGAGAGGAAAGGAGGGGGAAATCCTCTCTTCCTTTCATCTGTACTTTGCATAATGATTTTATTGGCTGTGTTCTTGGCTCACTGTACTGCAGCACTATTCACTAAGCTGCTGAAACCCTTGGGTCATTAAGGCAACTGCCACGTCTGACTTTTAGAACAGTTTACTGCAAGTCTTTGGATGTCCTGTTGATGGACATAGAAAAAAGGACAAGGTCAAGGTCTGTCAAGCAAACACACAGTCTTGCATTATTTTAATGAGAGTTCCCAGAGAATGATGGCAACATTTAATTCTGAAGATGTGGAAAAACAGACACCCTTCAGTAACCAAGAGAGCCTCCCAACAGACAAGCATCAGGAACCTGGTCCCAGCAAGCTTTCATTTAATCTCTCACTAATGAAACATAAAAGACTCCAGACAGGGAGACTGGATTTGATTTGTAACATTCTCTTGACTATTAAGAAACAATAGAGGCAATTTAAGTCAAACACACATTTTTTATTCTTCAAAACAAACAGAAGCCAGAGGAACATAACCAAGCTTTACATGCTAATTCCCGATAAGATTGGGGTGCAAGGGGAGCAAAATTAGCCTTCTTCTTTGAAGGATTTAGGCATTCCAAATTCCACTGAAGCTATCAAGGGACCAAAGCATTCGACAGAGTCATTAATCAAGTTAATTAAGAGTGGAATTGAACAACCTTGAAATTCTTTTTAAGAGTGGTGAAGAAGTCACATTGTAAGTGGGTTTTATTTCCGTTAGGAAGAATAAACCTGTTACACCGCCATGTGTTTACGTGGTGGTCGTGTGTGTGGTAGAGGAAGGCGATGATGGAGAAACCTTGTTGCTTTTGCCGATTGAAGTTAGCGTAGTTTCCACCTCAGAGTCGGCAACTTTGGCTGCCCATGGGTTTCTTCCACAGAAGAGGTATGGCAAAGCAAAGTCCCTGAACTGAGACAAGGAGAGAGAGAGAGAGAGAGAGAGAGAGAGAGAGAGAGATGTTATACAGTATTCAGTCATAGGGGATGCACCAGTGTGGGATTGAAGGTCAATGTCAACATAATTTTTTTTGTTGCCATATCTGACAGTGCTGATGCGTAAACATTTTACAACATTTACCTGAAATATAACATTTATTTCTGTAAACCTACAAATAAACAAACATTTTCTGCTCATAATGCATCATTAAATATGCATGTGAAATGTCAGTCAAATCTAAATATTTGTCAAACACTGCTATTTTCGTGTAAAAATCTGCTAATACTGATCTGATTGTGGTATTATCGTGTATGTCTTTCACATGTTACATTTTACTTTCCCTTTATTCAACTAAACCATGAGCACAAAGTCACCCCATGTTGAAAATATTTACATAGTAAAGTTGCTGGGAATGAAGAGAAGCTCATAGTCATGTGGTTAGCTTGATATATTTTAAATAATTTTATGTGATGACTTTTGGCTTTAAATAAGTGTTAGCAGTAATAGTATGGCTAATTGAAGTATTTCTTTAAGGGCAGAAGGGCAGTTCTTGTTCTTGCCATTATAGGAAAACACATGACATTTTTGTGCCTATTTTTGGGTCTTCAGTAAATGAAGGTGCATGGAGCTAAAAGTCACATTTTATAAAGAATTATTAAGTTAAGTGTTTCTGTTTTATTATTTCAGATTTTGGGCAGCATCAACTGAATGCTGATTGGCTGATTTCCGTTGAAGGTTTTATGTTGCTCTGTTGTTGTGTTGAGTTTCAGATGTTTTTACATAAAACAAACACAGCTAAACTAGACCAAACTTTTCTTTATATAGGGAAAAAATAAGAAAAGTGGGGATAAATAATGGGCTGAGAAATACAGATGTCACAATGAGAGATATATTTCATTTTAAACTTACAGCGGACTTGAAATTGTACAAAAACAAATGATACAAATACAACTAGTAGAATGCTTATTTGCATGTGCAGTGCAAACATCTCCAGCATGCATCTGTCTCCTAACATTCTCATTGGTTGTTGCCTTAATAACCCAAAAATGGCCCAGCACAGTGTTAAGAACAGCAGAATTTCTTCCCAGTTGTCTCCTTAATCTAAGATATTGCCTGTTAAAAAGTGCACAGAAAAAAAAGTAACTGTATGGTTACTTTATTAAAATAAGACTGCAGGATAAAGGACTAGGAGCCTTTCAAAAACAAAATCTTCCTTATTAAACAGTGGTCACCAAGCAGGTTCCTACAGGCCTCACCACTAAGCCTGTTCTGACACGTTTCATTCAGCTGATCAAGGACTTCTGAAGACAATAATTAGATGGATCATGGTATGGTATTTGGTAGGATTGGAGCTAGAGTCTAAAGCAGGGGTGCCCCGATACGTCAATTGTGATCTACTGGTTAATTGCAAAAGCACGTGATCGCAAAGCCCTGACTTTCAAGATAAACTCTACCAAGTAAAAACGTGTGAACCGCGAGCCACCGAATACACTACAGTACAGGTAGTGTGGGTGGATCGCATGTCATTTAAGAAAAGGATGTTAGCCTATCATCCATCCCCACTGTGGCATTTGGCATTTGATTGACATACAGTACAGCCAGTCTGGCATCTCGTCTTTTGTAAAACAAAGCCAATGGTCATTGCACATGCTCAAGCTACTGTAAAACTCCAGCTAGTTAATGGCTTCTAATTTATTGGACTACTCTTACCGAAAAGCGAGCTAAGAGAGAAAGGTGAGGGACTATTTTTCAGCCTATGCTGCAGTTTAAGACATCATCGGATTAAGGTAATGGACAAAAATGTACACACACACACACACACATATAGAGTAATTTTTTAAAATTAAATTTTAGTTAATTTATATAATAATATATATATATGTGTGTGTACATAATGTGTGTGTGTATGTATGTGTATGTATGTGTGTATATATATATATTTACATATATACATTTATTTTACTTTTATTTATTAATTTATTTGTTGGTAGATCAATTTGACCTGGTCGTTTTAAAAGTAGCTTTTTAAAAGTGTGGGCACCACCCAATTTGATCACCAAAGCCTTGTCATTGTTGATTTTCCATACTGATGGTTAGCCTGATTCTCTTTCACTCACCTGTCTGTTCATGAAGATGTAGATGATGGGGTTGAAGATTGTACTGCTCTTGGTCAGATACATAGGAACCGTGGCAATCAATGGGTTGATGTACAGGTTGGAATCAAGGATCACAGCAAGGGCAAAAGATGCATAGGGCAGCCACGTGAGCAAGAAGGCCAGGACCATCACAACGACCATACGTGCCACCTGTATCTCAGCCTTAGCTGTGCTGCCACTTTCTGCCATTTGCAGTTTGGCTACCTGGGATGTAAAGAGGAGAAGCCTGGTTTAGTCCAAGGAAATATGTGCTCTTTCTTACTTCCCTCCCAACTCACTCAACAAATGAACACCAAAATAAATAAACTAAGAAATAAATTCATTTGATTATATAATTCAATAATGAATCTTCAATGACTACTGTGAGGAATTCTTCTCTCACATCAACTGACACTGATTTAAAAACTATTTTCTAAGGGAATTCTAAATTGCAGGCTTCTACCTGTCGCAGGGTCCACAGCAGGTTCGAGTAGGAGAAAACGATAGTCATAAAAGGCAGAGCAAAGCACAGCATGAAGTAGCACATGATGAAAGAGACGTTGACTGGATCTCTGCTATACCAGTCAGGAGAACAAGAGGTCATCACACCTTCTAGCTGGTAACTTCCCCATCCAAAGAGCGGTGGTGTGTTCCACACAAAGGACCATACCCAGGAGAAGATTACACCTGCCACAGCATGCTTGGTCTGGAACAAGACTGCACCCATGGGTCTGCAGACCACCATGTAGCGGTCAATAGCGATGACTGCAACTGAGCACAAACCAGCAATACCTGGTAGAGGTAAAAAGAGATGGTTGTAGTCAAGCAGCAACATGATCCTTATTGTTTCTAACTTGGTCTGTAGTCAAAATTAAATCTCTCAATGCAGATTTTAGTTAGCTTACATTTGCAGCATGTTTATATTTTAACATGATGATGCTTCCTAAAATTTTAGTTGTGGTTCTAGTACAGTTTTGGTGACTTTCATTTCTGAAAGCAACACTTACCAAAGAAGGCAACAGCAAAGCCCTCCAAAACACACCCCACCCTTCCTAGACTGAAATAGCCCATGGCATTGGTAACCATGGTTGGCAGCCCCCCGAACATAGCGCAGCCCAAATCTGCCACTGCCAAGTTCACCAAAGCGTAGTTTAGTGGTTGACGTAGCTGTCTATGTCGCACCGTCACAACAATCACCAGCACATTCAAGATGACTCCAGAAACAGAGAAGAAACCAATAATGACTGCCAAGATGGTGTAGCCTATCCTTGGCATGATGTCATCATTTACCGACCCCTGGTGCGTTGCATTTGGAAACGTGGAAGATTGCTGCATTTTTTTTAGGTTGGTCGCAACAAAGATGCGTTCTCAGGAAAGCTCTTGTAGATGTGACTTAAGAAAAACAAAGCACTGCAGATGTCCTTCATCCACTGCATAATATCCTGACTAAGGTGGTCATATGAGACCCTTCCCCGCTTTTTATGGAGGCTTGCTCCAGCAAATGTGGCTTCTGAGCATGTGACTGAAGAAAATCCTTAGATCCGGATTGTGCATGGAATTATTTTGCCAGCTTATTTTCTGGGAGATCTATGATGGCACTCTTCTTGATTGCTCCACCAGTCAACCCTCTATATGGTCTTCTCCAAAGGCACTTCAAGACAGTGATCCTTGGCATGATTGAACATGGTATACCCCCCAAAAAAATAATGGTCAACTTGCGAAAATGTGAGACTACCTGGACAACAGATAATCAGAGGTGATCATTAACCTTACTAGAATATTGTGAACATATGTACATGCATCATTTTATCAGGACATATTGAATGTTGTTGTCTTTCATAATTGGTACCTAAAAAGTCAATCAATCAAAATATGGCATGAACATGTTTGGGTGTGCTGCCAGTTAAAAGAAGGATGACCTGACCTATACAATTTTTTTCTTGCATTGATTTGCAAGAGTCTGCACTAATGTCATATGTTGCTCACGTCATGGTACATCCTGTTTTAGATTAGATGACCATCTGACCCCATTTCAATAATTAGGTTCAGGAGGTCTTTAGACTTTTCCTAGTAGTGTGTATGTGTGTGTGTGTGTGTGTGTGTGTGTGTGTGTGTGTGTGTGTGTGTGTGTGTGGCATTAGCCGTGTATGTATATGAACTGGGTTAAAGATGATAAGGATCTTTCTTTGAAAAAAAATGAATGGATGAAAAAGAATCAGTGGTGCCTCACAAAAAACCCCAAAACATCCAAACCATGACTTTACCTGTGCTTAATGCAATTAAACAGGACAAATTATGCTCTATTTCTAATGAATCATGCAGTTCATCTGTGTTCTTTAACTGCTGGTGATATCTTTAGCATATTTTGTCATATTGTGTATGATAAAGTGTCATTATATGGCCCAGCTCCACATAAAGGGTCTTTTACGCGTGGTGCGTGGTACAACATAAAAAAAATTTGTTAATTTTGTCTGCTCTGCACTTTTGCAGCATATTCCATCCTCCCCAACTTAAACTCGTCCCTGTCTAAACAAAAGCTATTTCCAAAGATCTCATCACAAATTTGCCTTCAAGGAGAGTCTAACAGTAACTCTCTCTCTCTTTCTACCTCTCTCTCTCACACACATTCATCTCAACTGGCACATTTTTCTCAAGTGACCATAAAGTGGCTAAAGGAGAGATTTCTTACATCAGATGGACCGGCCATTGTTATGGTACTGTGGTTTGGTTAGAAATGTATTCTTTGAGAGAATTCCATATGAACATTTGTGAAAATCTATGCATGTCTCCATCCTTTCTGTGCGAAAGCCCTGAAGGCCTTGAAGCTGTTACTGAGATAACAGATAAAAAGCGAACATTTGCACTAGATAACTGACACCGGATATCAGAGATGTGGAGGTTTAATAAACGATGAGTGTGAATCGTTTAGAGTTGAGTTGTTTAGAGCATGAAAAACAAAAATGATGCCAGAAGCTTCTAAGATGCCAAATCAACAAAAATAAAAACCCTATAGATTGTTTATTGTGTTTATTCTAATGTTATTCTAGTGTTCTTTGAGTAAAACAAATATTCTGACTGTATAAGTGTCCACTTTATATAGTTTCCGTAGTTGTACACGAATGTGATTTCAAATCATTCCTAAATGTATGTTAAACAACACAAATGATTATGTTTGGTCATGTACTACTGAAAAATAAAAAAAGGTCTGAATAAATGTTGTGTTTTGTACATTTTGAAAATATATTTGAAAAATACGCACAGAGAGCTGTGTATTTAGAAGTTAATGCCAACAACACATTTCAAAACAGTTGAAAAAATAATTTTAAAAGATTAGAAGTCCCTGCTCTTAAAATCAGTCCCTCTTTCCTCCCCTTTCTGCAATTGTACTCAGAAAACAGTGTGTCCACACGCCTCAGTGAGTGTGTTTAGTTTGTCACAAGCACGAACAAGATGTGTACAGGCACCTACAAGCAACCATATTAGTGCTGCAAATTGCATGAATTATTAACACTCGGATGCTTGGGCTGCATTTGCCTCCCCTCAGCGTGTCTCCCCTCCGCAAGTGTCTGTGTGTAAGAGCACAAACCAGAAAGCCACTATCCAAAAAAGCACAGCAACCTAAAGCCATACACAAACAAAGTCATTGCCATATCTCACTGTATGGATAAGTTTATATAGTCTTTATATTTCTATATATTTATTTTCTTTATATTTATATATATTTTTGAAGTTTTTTATATTTTCGCTCTATTTATCTTAACTTGTCATTTCCAGTTATTTCCAGTTATTTCCACTAAACTCATCCTTATACTTACTCACTGTATAGATACATTTTTATATGTATAGATTTTATGACTATCAACTAAACAAAAACTCTGTAGAAGTTAATGTCGCCTAAACTCTTCGGTGAAGGGTTTTCCACTTACCCTAGATGTAGCTGATCAGCTTTGACATGTCTGGTGTCCTACTTTCACAAATTTCTCATTCAGAATCAAAAGCAAACTGGTTCTTTAATGGCACTTGAAACTTGAATATGAATGAATAATTAAAGATGTTTTTGTTTAAACCAATTAATATCACTTAATATTAAATATTAAAATAAAATATGGCTTTATGAGATTTGGAAATTGTTTTGTTTGTTTTAATTAAGCATTATGCAGCGTCCCAACTATTAGGGTTATATACATCTTTGTTCTTATTGACTTATTGAGTGTATTTGTGTTACATTTCATACAGTAGTCAAACTTTTTTGGAAAGGGGTTAAAATAAATGAATGTGTCACTTATAGAGAACAAAATGAAATATATGTTTCTTCCAAATAGTATTACACAAACTATGTATGAGATATTATATATATTATATATGTATATATATATATGTTGTATTTATTTTTGAAACAGCCTTGTATATCAGTGTGGTGTATAATATAAAGTGCTGGAGCAACTGGAAAAGAGTGGAGGTGGAGTGGGAAAAGCAAAGCAGTCCAGTTCCTTTCAATAAAGCTTGATGTTGCAAATGACAGGAAATAGCCACTAGAGAGCAGCAGAGTTTTACTCCTCTGTAGATCTCTTCGGCTGCCTTAAACACACACTCAGTTTGTTGGTTTACATATAAACTAACCACTCATTTGTTTCTTCAGTTTTGTTTTAAACATTTTGTGACTCTGTTTCCCATTCTGAATGTGAACTGCAGCCACGCTGACTTCTAGCTGTAGCTTATTAAGTTCTTCTTACCACAGGTTCATTCTTTTTGAAAAATCAGTAGCACACGATTATTTGACAGTGTTGGGGATGTCATGGCTATAGAGAACACAAATATTGCACATTCCAGACTCAAGTGCATGCATAGGTAAAATACTGTGGCTGGTTTTCAGCACAATGGACAGCTTCTCCATAGGAACTTTATTCTAATTCATTTCAACACAGTTTCATCATTCCCTCAAACATCACTTCCATTTACCATGCAGAACTGCACACCACTGTAGGTGGGCAATAGGGAAAAATGTCAATACACTGTCTAGAAAGTTTTATAATACAGGATGTCAAATAGTTTTTTTCAGGCATCTGATAAAGTAAAAGACAAAAGGCTTAAAAATATTAAATACATGATTTTTTAATGTTTTTATGTGTGAATGTTCCCTATTCATTCCTATCATAATTTGTGCAAGAAAACGTAATTTAAGAAGTGTGAGAACATCTTATTGAATGTTGCTGTTTTGTTTCCATGACATCAGAGCTTCAGTCAGTGAGTGTGTTTAAGTTCCCAAACTTAAAGTTCTCTACCCAAGACCAGAGTGTTGATTTGTTAAAAAGTTGAAGCTTAATTTCTATTTGATGGGGTCTTAGACAAACAAAATGTGTGTGTGTGAGTGTGTGTGCATGCGTGTGTGTGTGTGTGTGTGTGTGCGTGTGCGTGTGCGTGTGTGTGTGTGTGTGTGTGTGTGTGAATCCTCAGAGTGGAAGAAGCTGCAGTCCAGGCTTGCTGACCAGCATGTGTTGAGGACTGATAGCAGAAGTGGTTTTATGTGTATGTGAGCAGTGGGGAGCAGCCTGTGGCCTTGGCGCTGCTGCTCTGAATTCCCTTTGTCTGACCAGACTGGGACAGAGTCCTTGTGTTTTTGTTTGGGACTGGATTTGTGTCTGTGTGAGTGTGTGTGTGTTTAAGCTGCATTCTCTTCTCTTAAGTTTTTGGGAGAAAAGGCACACACGCACACACACACACACACACACACACACACACACACACACACACACACACACACACACACACACACA
>JBBIGC010069765.1:0-10747 GCA_037576955.1 Lepidarchus adonis
CTCTCTCTCTCTCTCTCTCTCTCTCTCTCTCTCTCTCTCTCTCTCTCTCTCTCTCTCTCTCTCTCTCTCACCTTTTTGTCTCTCGCCCACTACATTTCATATCTGTCTCTGGCTTGCTGTCCTCCTGTCACATGCTCAGGTATAGAACTCTCAAATATTCATGAGCTGCTGGAATTATTGATGTGGAGCGCTGGCGATTCCCACAGGAAACCTTCTGTGTTTTATCGGATTCGTTTATACAGGCCAGATATTTTTTTTTCCTCTGGCCTGGTGGAAATGCTAGGCGTGTGTATTTTTCCTGTTTGCCAGACGAGAAGGTCTCATGAGAAGCTTCTTATTAGATTTCATCTCCAGCAATATCAGCAGTGAAACACAAAAACAAGCAGATGATATGTTATCACTGTGTGCTCTGCAGCCCGAGGCTGGTGAAGGAATAAAGAGACAGGAATTAGGCAGAGTAAGAACAATGATTGGATTAGTGACCAGAACCTGATTTTAGTGTCTAATTTGTGCATGTGTGTGTGTGTGTGTGTGCGTATGTGAGTGTGCGTGTATGTACAAATGTATTTTGGTGGTGTTATCATGAACATTCTTTAAAGTTGCTCATAGTGAGTTTGTGACCTTGGCTGCAGTAAAATCTCCTCTTGTGAACACATCCCATCACACAAAGCGCACCACAACAAAAATACAGAATATAAGGTGTTGGGCTTTGGCCATTCATTGATACCAACCCATTGCACAACAGTTAAGAGACAGATAACCATTTACACCTATGGGCAAGTAGCCAGTCAACTTCAACCTCAAGCTTTTGGACAGTGACTTAAACCCACACAAACACATGGAGAGCTTACAAACTGCACACAAAAAGGCACCTGTGGCCTATCTGGGGTTCAAACCCAGGACCTTCTTGCTGTGAGTTGACAACACTAACCACTACACCACCATGCTGCCCCATTGCCAAGCAAAGTGGTATTCCAAAAAGTTGTTTAGGGGGCAGTGCAACGATTCATGATCACGAACCATGGTGTTAGGACTTTAATACTTTAATAGACTTTAATAAACTGCAGCTTTTATTAGCAAAAAAAAAAGCTTTTGGTTTCTGAGGTTTACCCACACAAGTCATTCTGGCATACTTGCCTACAAATTGTTTCTTAAATCTTGAGATTTTATGGAATGAATGTGTCTTATTTTGTGGAAATTAAAAGGTTTCTTTACATTTTTGCCATATGTCTATCATTGTTTGACATTGAAACCTGTCAGAAATCTCGTAATTGCTCACTTCAACCTGTTGACAGAGGATGTAAATGTGTTTGTGTAATTACCTATATAATTGCTTGTGCTATTGCATTGTTTCTTTTAAACATTACTACAAAATGTAATATCTCTAAACTTTCAAGGATTATACTATGGCTGGGTTAGTTGTGGCACACCAATAATGGTCCAGTAGGATCCAAAGGGACCTAAAATTGAGGCAACCATAAATCAAGTGTACAGCTACAACAAGAGCCAGCTTTGGTACAAATCCTACAAGACTATGTTTCCATTTCAGGAACAGTGCTAGACACTGGTAGGAGGAACTCTCAGCGCAAGACAAGAAGCTACATGCAGATAAGTATGGCTACATTTCAACAATATATAGTAAGAGTGAAAGGAGAAAAGTCAGTAATATGCTGGGCATGCCTTATTGTAAAGTAGAAAGCTGTGAAGAAGCATGAATGTAATATGATCGAATTGTCATGTATAAAAGAACAGGTTTCTTAAAGAGCTTTAAGTCTGTCAGAGATTCTACAAGATGAATTGAAATAAATCACCTATTCCATGCATGAAAAGAGTTTGCAGTAGAACTGCTTTGAAAACATTTACACAATTGGCTTCATACCCACAACGACATCCAAAGTTCTGGTCATGGTACAAATGTAGGTGAATGTAATGTTAGGAGTCTTGTCCAAGGACACGTATTAGCATAGTGTGTATTGAAATGTAAATCTTCAACAAAATAATAGTGATATTAAACTAAAAAACTGGCAAACACAAGGAAACAATTGTATAAAAAATCTAATTAAAATGTCAAAATAATATTATTATGCATAGAGAACTGATTGAAGTATATTAGCATAAAAAAAGAATTTAATTCCGGTTGATTGAGTCTCTCAAGTACTTAATATGTAAACAATGCATATGTAGGTTAACAGACAGTACTATACAATACTCACAATATACAATAGACAGTACATGGTGTACATTATACAATTGAAATATGTGATGCACAATGTACAATAGACATTTTGTGATACACAATATATAGTGGATAGTATGTGGGACACAAGGTACAATGGACAGTATGTGGTATACAATATATAATGGACAGCATGTGATACGTAATATACAATAGACAGTATGTGATACACAATATATAATGGATAGTATGTGATACACAATATATAATGGATAGTATGTGATACACAATATACAATGGACAGTATGTGGTACGCAATATATAATAGACATTTTGTGATACACAATATATAGTGGACAGTATGTGGTACACAATATATATTATGGACAGTATGTGGTACACAATATATAATGGACAGTATGTGGTGTGCAAAATACAATTGACATTATGTGGTACACAATATATAATGGACCGTATGTGGTACGCAATATATAATGGGCAGTATATGGTGCACAATATATAATAGACTGTATGTGATACGTAATATACAATGGGTTAATGTGTGGTACACAATATACATTAGACTGTATGTGGTGCACAATATATAATGGACAGTATGTGGTACACAATATAGTATAATGGACAGTATGTGGTACACAATATATATTAGACAGTATGTGGTACACAATATATTATAGATGATAAAATCTTCATTATGCAATACATAATCTACAATAAACACTACACAATACACAGTGAACAACAGACAATATTCTATAGACAATATGCAAAATATTTTATACATCACACTCTTAGAGAACATGTCCTTCTAATGAGTAACACAGTGACATTTTTATTTACTCAGGACCCGTAATGGTTGCATGGCATTGTTGTGGGTAAATGTAACTATTAGTTTAACATTATTTTACCTTTAAAGAGAAGACACACACATCAGCAGTTTTTGTGCCAAGTTAAAGAAAGTCATTATTATGCGTTGAGGGCCAAAGTACATCTCTAGCTTCAAACTATAAACTCTCTAGATCTCTTCTGTCATCAGGGACCAGTTTGCTAACTGCTTCTAGGATTTAATTTACTAGGGAGCACGTAGCTGGGATAAATGTCCAGAAGATCTTAATGGAGCTCAGCTAAAGTCTGTTGTTCACCTTTGCTTTAAATTTCTGATTTTAAATGACTTTTTACTTTGTTGCGCTCTGTTCTTGGTATTGGCATGAAATGCGTTGTACAAAAATGCCTTTCCATCTCAAAAATACTACGCTCTTAATGCTACAAGCTACAGCACATCACACATATCTGGCAGCTGCCATCAGAGACTATGATGCCACTCAGCATCTTACTACCACTGTCACAAATCAGGTTAAAGTCTGTGATGTGTTTACCTCCCGTGCAGGTTTTTTCCAGCCTTGGGCTCATAGTCAGTTGGGATCAGCTCCAGCTTCCACATGACCAGAAATGGATATGTGAATGAATGAATGAAATTCTTAAGAGAAACAAATACTAATATTTTGTTTTTGCTTCAGATCACTTCCTAACTTCTAACTGGGAGTTAGTAGCTCATACTTAGCGATAAGTTCAATGAATGACATTAAACATATAACTCCATTGAAATGTATATGAGTAGAGTGTGAAATGAGTCTGAGTTTGTTGGTTGTTTTCTTCTTCATATGTGCTTTGTTTCAGCATTATAAAATTGTGGCAGGCATGGCACTGGGGCATCACACTTCTGTGCAATAGCCTTTAAGTGGTTCTTGCAGGGTTGTAGTACTCGAGTCTAAGCTGGAGATGTTATTTTCAAGGGTCTTGGACTCGCTGGCATTTGACTTTCATTGGACTCACTCACTGGTCTCTGCAAATGTTCTAGTTGTTCTAGTGCAGCTGCCTTTAATGGCAGCATTTCTGCTAGTGGCATTTCACAGTGGCATCCTGCCATGGCAAAAATAAATAAATAACTCAACGAGGACTCAGCTTCTCAACAAAACCAAAAATGCCCATAATGGTCAACAAAAGTAAACTACTACCCACTCCCAACAACACCAAGCCATCCACTGCCAAGATCAAAATTGCTGCCATGGCCAAAAAGCATTGTTTAAGTGAGCTTGTTCAGAAATAAAAGCATTGGTTTAATAATCTTTTCAAAATTGATCTAGAACAGACACTGACATTAGCAGAGTAGTCATATGCCAGCCAAAACTCATCTCTGTGTGCTCTGTGCATGATGCATCCATGCTCATCTCTTTCATTTTGGCCCCAGATATGATTTGGCTCTACTTAAAGTCAGTAATGTGGCCTAATGGGATCATACAGTGCTGCTTCACTGCACTTGCTGTTTCACCATTACAAATAACAGTGCAGAATGAGCATCTTACACTAGAAGATACACTTTGTCTCACAGCATCACACACACACGCATTATAAACAGCTCAGTAAGTTTTCAGTTCTTAACAAGTCTTAAATCTGACTCTTATATTGGGACTCATTCTTGACTAGTCCTGTTCTTGGACTTTTCTTGACCTTGACAAAGGCAGTATTGACTACTGTTATGGCTCTTGGTCCTTTCTTATTTATCTTCATTTTTACTATATATAGTACTGTGCAAAAGTCTACACAAATGCTTTAAAGCTATTTATCTCAGCATTCAGTGTATCTGCAGCAAGAACCCAAGTTCACATTAGAGAAAAACAACTGTAAATCAGTAAAAAGGATGAAGAGTTTGGACTTTGTGAAGATTTGTAAAAGTCATTGAGAGGTTGTGAACCGGTTAGAAGAACAGGTTTGGTTCCAGATCTCCTCTCCAGGCCTCCAGCTATTGCATGGATGTGTGAAGCTCCAGGACCTGATTTAATGGAAGGAAGGACTGAATGAGGCCAAACCAGGGATTGGATGGCAACTACAAGTAACCCTGGGTTTCCATGAGGAAAGATCTGGAAATAGTTAAGATTTGACACATAAAATCAGTGTTTACAGTGTTACAGTGATTTACAATTATACTAATATTAACATTATGTGGGAGGAAAAATGCTTTCAAATATAATAAACATTAAGATTATTTAGGTTTTAGTCAGATTAGATCTAGTCAGGTTTTAGATTAGCGTTTTGTCACAATTTGATATTTTGAATTTTTGATGGTAACATGGTTTGTTACTGTTTAATGAAGTCCATTTTATAATTTTTTGCTGACCGTTATAATCATAATCAGCACTGCTGCAATCAATAGTGGTAACCTTGCTGAAGCTGATCTGTGGATTGCTGAGATTGAGGTGGGAGCTTTCTTGCATTTGCATTTGCATTTACATTTATACATGTTCATTTGGCAAAAGCTTTTATATAAAGCAGCTAACAAGTCAGGCAAGTAGAATCCAAACCAAAGCAAGAGCCAGCTTATACGCAACTGCTACACGACTAAGTTTCCATTTTGGGAGCAGTGCTAGACAGTTATAGGAGGTAACAGAAGAACTTCACCCTGTAAAGTTTGTTCGATTCATTAAAAGCTTGGTGTTTAATGCTCAGTTAAGATCTTTTTGTCATTTTTACAGATGTTTTATGTACATATTTGTAGATTGTCATATAGAAGGCAATGGAAGCATCTGACAAAGACAGGAATACAAACGTGCATGTGTGTGTGTATGGCCATATTGTGTAGGGCTATGAATTATGTCAATGAAATATTAATGGATAATGTAGATGAGGCAGGCTCCAGGTGTGTGACAGAAAGTTAGAGCATAGTGAGAGAACTACTGGTCAGTAATGGAGTGATGAAAGTTAACTTTGTGCTGAACTTTACACTTTTCCTGCACTATATTCACTATATTTAGTCATCAAGTAATTTTCATTTCTGTGGCGCTTTAACTAACGTTGTCACAAAGCAGCTTTACGAAACCCGGGTCTAATGAGCAAGCCAAGGGTGACAGAGATGAGGAAAATCTCCCTAATCCTGGGGAAAGAAACCTTGAGAGGACCTTGACTCAGGAACCCACCCTCCTCTTGTTGATTTTGCATACAATAATAAACAGAAAAAAGAATATCAATGAAAATTATTACAACTATTTTGACTTTTTTATTTGGATAATATTATCATATATACAATCTGTAAAACATTTAATTTAAAACATTACATTTTATGACATGTGGAATTTGTAGCTATATATACATATAGTGTATTACTGACAACTTGCTGGTTTGGGTTTATTCTTCCTTAGTGATGCTCGCAAAAACAGAGTGAGTGCTAATGGCTCATCACTTTATAATGACCTGATTTTACTCTGTTAATGATGAAAGTTTTGTCACTGTGAACACACCGCAGCGCACCTTAATCACTCTTATCACTCTCCGATGTTTATCACTCTCCGATGTTTATCACTCTCCGGTGTCAACCAGAAGAGGATGGGTTCCCCTTCTGAGCCTTGGTTCCTTTCAACGTTTCTTCCTGTAATTAGGGAGTTTTTTCTGGCCACTGTCATCTTTGGCTCATTGGGAGCTTGGACCCAGATTCTATAAACTCTGTGAATCTGCTTTGTGATAACGTCACTTGTTAAAAGCTCTGTATAAATAAAATTGACTTGACTACAATAAAATGTGGCCTCTGCATTTAACCCATAACACATGCTGCTATCAACGGCGCCCGGGGAGCAGTGAGGTGGGGACGGTACTTTGCTCAAAAGTACCTCAGTGGTGCCTGGGCTGGGACCTGCGACCTTCTTATCCCAGGGGCAAAGTTCTAACCACAGCCCCAGTGTACATTGTAATTGATACATATTTAAAAATCCAGTTAATTTTAATCAGAAAATCATGACATCTCTAATTTGCCAGTAGCAACATGTGATGCCCCTAAGAACTTTTAATTGAAATGAATGCAAACAATCATTTACTGTAGTATGTAGTTCTAGGCCATATTATTTGTAATCATGGAAACAAATCAAAACCTCAGAAAAATGTTTTATTACTGAAATTGTTATATCATGGACAGGACTGTAGAACTAATGCGAGACTGATACTGTGCTGTTATTGAATAACTCAATAAACCAAATGACTACATAATAACAATGCTCTGCCTGAAACAAAGAAAACCCTGAAAAGCCTTTTATGCTTGCCTCGTTCAATAAACTCAATTTTAATATTTGATTCACAAAAACAAAAGAGATTTTTTCCACTGTGACATCTGAATACATAATGGTTAAAATAGCTAAAATGTCCTCACATTCAAAGCTACACTCAAATCAGTCTTGTCACTGTTTTTGCAGAAATTCTGCTAATTGCAAATTTACCCAGATGCACTCTTGTTTGCTGAGTGCTTTGCTGGTTGAGTGTGATTAAGTGCTGAACAGAGAAGCCTGCACACCTGCTCCAGCCCAGCATAACTGCATTAGAGCCACATTCTCAGATCAAATCAGGAATGAAAGAATGTAGGGGGTTATTTGAGGGAGATTCTAAAGGACATGTTTAATTAGTTTCTCTGCATAACACAACAAGACAATGCATTTTTATATTGTATATTTACATGTACATTTAATTTTAAATTGACTCTTTAATTATAACAGTACATTCTCTAAAGTTTAGTCACTGGGCAACAAGTCTGGATGTTCTTACTGGAGGCTTACTTTTACGTCTTTTGGCCGATAATATCAACCAGTATCATATTTCCCTAACGAAAAGCTGCAGCTTATAAATGAGTTTTAGAAACCTGGTATTGGGTGCGGTTTGGTTAAATCTAAAATCATGAAAACACATTCGCTAAAAGCATAACTCAGTGCAGAAAATGATGATATGCCCAAATGATTTGTTGAATTTAATTGTACTGTTTACTCCAGCAACGAACAGTTCGGAAATGCAAAGCAAAGCAACATTACAGCAGCGGTATCCAACCTTTTTTGTGCCACAAACCGGTTTAATGTCAGACAACCAACAAAAAACCTGTGGTATTTTGTAAATATAATAATAAACGTGAATCCACTGTGTAATTATGTAACTTTATTAGCAGTGTCCTCCTGAAATACGCTAACAACATTGAGAGTAACGTCCTCCTCTGCCCCTGACGTGCTCTGGTCACTATGGTAACACGTAAACATTCCTTTCAGAATATGTTTTCAGTGCTGTTGTAGCGACCTCAGGGTTTCCTGCCATGACTTTCATCCAAAGTTGATGTTTCGAACACACTTAGATGCTACGGATTGAAATCGTATAAAAAAAAGTTTACATTTTTTGTAAGTTCCGGTACAAAAAAAACTCACAGCCCGGTACCGGTCCAGGGCCCAGTGGTTGGGGACCTCTGCATTACAGTACATCCTAGTGTAAAATACAAGCTGGAAAAAACTTAATTTTTCACAAATTAACAGAACAAAAGCTTTAGATTTTTTAAACGGCTGTAGGGTGGGTTACTGCAGTACAGTGATGTCAGTCATGCAATTCTTCAGTATTAAATTAGCAACACTGAAATGCTTATATTATTAGGCTTATCTTTCTTCAAATCCCTCAAAATTAAATCAGTAAATGTCATCAATTGCAACCTGTGCTGCTTTGGTGTCACTGATATTGGATATGCTTTCGTCACTGTATTGGTGACTATATTGCAGACGTTGCTTCGTGAAAGCAATGACCTGGAGTATAAATTAAGCTGTGTAGTTCTTGTGTTGCGGCATTATATTGATACGTTCCAAATGTTATCAGTTTAATTGTTTATGATTATAACAATGGTATAATGTCACTACTGGTATAGAGTTGCAAAGGCCCCCAGGGGCCAAATTAGATCATTTTCTTCAGATCAGTAAATACAGTAACTAACCTATAGCCTGTTGGGGAAATACGGTATTGGTGACACATGACTTTCACTTGACTTTAGTGAAGTAAAAGTGGCTATTGGTCATTGTGAACACAATAACACACAGTGCACCACAACGAAATGTGACCTCTGCATTTAACCCATCACACGTGCACATGGAGCAGCAGGCAGCCATTAACAGCACCCGGGGAGCAGTGAAGTGGGACGATACCTTCCTCAAGGGTACCTCAGTGGTGCCTGGGTTGGAACTTAAACCTGTGACCTTCTGATCCCAGGTGCAAAGTCCTAACCACTAGGCCACCACTGCTAAAGATATTGCCAATAACACATATTCAAATACTCTTTCTATGCAGGGTTCTGTACAGGTCATACTGCTTTCACAAGGGGAACTAAAGATTAACCTCACTTTTGTGACCTCTGAATGGGACAGTACAGGAGGCCTTTGAACAACTGCACTCCCTCACTAAAGTTTTTTACTAATTTAAAATTATTCATTTGTTGTTTACAAATGGTAATCACTCTCTGACTTTTGAATGCTGTAACAGGGATTTTTGAGCAAAAACACAATTTGTTTAAAGTTTGCTAGAGAGTAAAAATTAGAACTTGACATCTACTTTTTTGCATTGAAAATAGTATCGGATGTAAAGTATACCATAAAATGAAAATGTAAATATTGGGACAATATATAAAATATTGGAAACATTCTCACAATTCCAACAGTTTGTTGTTGTGGAATATAATTTGTAAACTGCATTTACATACCATTACAGCAAAAAGATTTTTGGGAAGGCCCCAGTCATTTCCATTTTGTTGGATATTGTTTGAGAGTACAGAGCTGTGAGAGCAAGTGTTGGCGCACTGCAGCAAATATGAACACTTTTGGCCACACACTGTCAACACACTGTAAAACATGCAATTGTAGAATATATTATGGCTTCCAGTTGCTTTGGAATGTGAAAAGTTGAAAAAATCATAAAATATTCACTTAAAATATGTCTGTTTAAGGGGGTAGTTTGAGTTTCTCTGATTACGCCTTCTTTATTGCTGGTTTTGCCCTCAGGGGAAGGCTTCATGAGTTTTATATACAGTATATATGTTGAGCTGTGTGACAGAAATACTGAACATACTGCTATAGGAAGGGGTCAACACATGCAGACTGGGATGCCGAATGGCCACCCAGAAATGTACAGACCAGTGTGGGTGCAAGACAGAGCTTTTCTTTAAATACCGTAGAAATAAAAATGATACAGTAACAAGATACATCTGTCTTGACTCCTTTTTTGGCTCCTCCTCTAACAAGGGGCAATTCCAATGAGCTAGGAGAGGAGCCTAAACTGCCCTACATGCCGTTTAATGGTCACTTTGTCTCTTAATTGCCTTATTGTCATATCCCATCTGTTCACTCAAAACTGAAAAAACATGAAATCTAAGAAGAAGATGCCAAAATTGTTATTTTGATTATTACCACACTCTGGGCTACAGTGTTTATATTGTTTGAAACCTCAGGTTAAATTAACAGTTTCCAATTAAAATACAACCTAAAGATTGTAAATTATAAATTCAATTATACTGATCAATACTATCACTTCTCTGAATTATTATCCCTATAAAATCAGTAAAATGCACAAAAATTCATAAACTTAGCTTTCAACTATTTCCCTCACCTTTACAGTTTTTCTGCTACTGCTGTCATTATGAAGACACTTGGTCACACACACACACACACACACACACACACACACACACACACACACACACACACACACACACACACACACACA
>JBBIGC010069804.1:0-10746 GCA_037576955.1 Lepidarchus adonis
TAGTGTGGACCACAATTTTATTTTTGATCCTCACAATTTTGAAATCCAGTCGCGGGCCGGATTGAACGGCTCAGCGGACCGGATTCGGCCTGTGGGCCGCCAGTTGATGATCACTGCTGTACAGCATTAACCAGCAGCTATACTTCGAGAGCAGGTTGTGTTTAACAAATAAATGTCAACACATTTAAATATTCAGAATCAGAATCAGAATTCTGTCATGATTTCAATGTCATTGCATGAACAGTAGATACAATAAACGATAATAATGTTTATATACATAATGTCCATTAATCTACAAATCATGTATAAATGATAAGTCGTAGATGTACAGTATATACATAACGACAAAGAGAGATACGGTATAAGACTCAGATCAGGTAGAAACAGATCCCAGCAAATTCCTCACCACCAGAGCTGCTCTACCTGAGGCTAGTTACAAGGATCATCAATTCTCACCATTATGTGAGTACGGTTTGGTGTGTATCAGAGAGAATGTTTAATGTATTGGCAGCATGATGTAGGTGCAGTTTAACAAGGTAATTCCTGAAAACTGGAAATGAAAATTTAAATACAATCTGTTACGTGTCAGAGGCGACACGTTATTTGTGGCTGTTTTCTGTGTCTGTCTCCCTTGATATCCTTCAGGTGCGCTCCCTCCGTCGTCAGATTGCTGCTCATTAGCTGGGAACCAACCAGGAGACCAGACTGTGCTGAAGGAGGAGGAACTGGGAGGCTTAAAAGCTGCATGGCAAAGACGAGGACAGCTGTGTGTTTGTTGAGCTGTGCTGTTTGTTTGAGCTGTGTGCTTTGTTTGAGCTGAGAGCTGTGCTGTTTGTTGAGCTGTGCTGTGTTGAGAGTTTACACTTGTTTTGAGAGTTTGTTTATATGTAAGGTGGCCTTGTCTACCTTGTCTTGTGGCTATTTTGTTACTATTTTTTGTCCTGGCTAAATCATTTGTTGGTCATCTGGGTAGGGGGTAAGTTTAGCCTGTGCGCGCACTTACATTGTGCAACACGTAGAGGTGATTTTGTATAGATACCCCAGTTTAGAAAACTCACCAACCCATGTACCCTTTGTTTAGGATCAGGACAGTGTAGTTAGCTAGATAGCATTGTACATTAGTATTAGATTAGTTTAGTTGGGGATTTTCTGTAGGTAGACAGACGTGTTTTAAATATATAATATTTATATTATAAATATATATAAATATGTATATTTATATATGTATAAATAGTTTGTAAATAGTGTTCAAATAAATACTGTGAATAAGGCACTTACTGGGTTTTGGTTTTGTGTATAGGCTCAACTACTACCTCCACACAAACTGTTACGCTTATGATGTACCCCTAAGGCAAACATCCTCACATTGTAACGTAACACAATCACACATGGACTATACACAGTATAACTCACGTGATAAGACCTGGTTAACAGGGAAGCCACAACATACATGAACAGGCATACCGAAGACAACATAACCAAACACAAGGATTTAACTACGGATACCGAACATTTGGGCACAGGAGAGTATACGAAATATAAAGCAAAAGCGCTGATAAGATATTAAAAAATACTAGATATATAGACAAGGACACATGGCATTACAAAATGAAAACCAATCTGACAGACATGGCACAGGGAGCACATGAGAGAGCTGAAGTTGTGACATCGAAGCAATTGAAGTGAAGTCACCCTAGTGACACTTTCAAGCTCACGGAAGAACTCTGGGTTAAGAGACTTATGACCTCTACCTCTATTTAGCAATGAATTTGTGATCCTTAGATGCCAGGCCTTGGTCACCGTAGTCTGAATTACTGACCTGATAAAAGATGTGTAGAACCGTGTATAAATATTATAGTCTTAAGTGAGAGGCCAAACATTAAAGACCTCACTCCCAATAGCCCAAGAAGGTCATAGTTTGGGAAAGTCCCGAGCAAATGCAGTCAAATGCAGGCCAAAGTCACTACTATCAGTTGATTCATCAGGTGTGAAAATGATGTGTATAGCAGCATCATGCTATTATTTCTGGCCCCGTGCATATATTTTGGCCTTGCTGTGGCTGTTGAGTTTTTTTCTTAGTTTATGTCTTCCTTCCTACTGTATGTGTGTTTAAGACACAGCCTCCATGCACTTCTATTCTGTAAAGGTTTTGCATGTCAGTTTTTAGGGAATTAAAATGCAGTTTGTGTGAAGATGAAATGGATTTAAAGAAATACCTCTGTATGTGTGTATTATGCCTATGTAAAAATAAATTGCTGTCTGAATGGAAACCTCTGGCGTCAGTTGGACTAGGGCCCACCAGTAGGTGGCAACTTATTTGAATTTTCATGGAGTAGAATACAGCAACCCTGTTGCAAATGCAACTGATCATATCAGGATTTTAACTACGATTTTGGGGAAGTTAAAAGGGTACCAGAGTACAAATATGTGACACCGGAAAGATACATGCAGGGTTTCTGCAAAATAATGTATTTTTTCCTAGCTTTTACTGTGAAAAAGAAACCTAAAATGATATGACACAAAAAGAACATTGTATTTGCATTTAAACATGCCATATTCATTACGTTTTAAGAAATAACTTTACGCCACCACTAAAGTTGGGCACCATGCAAGTATATTTAGGCATAGCAAATGTGCACCACAAGAACATGTCTCAAATGTGTTAATACTGGCTGAGAAAGAGGAAGTGTCATACTCCACTGGGGCCGTGTCAAAGGCTATGTATGTATTCATACACTAAGCTACAGTACGTCCATCTTCTCATACGCCTTGATAGCTCACTCGTGCTCACCCGTGATGGAAGCCATCTACAGTAATGTCAAATTTAAAAAGAGTAGGAAAAGAGAGACCGGTGATAGTGATCCATCTAATGGTGAGCTGATATTTTTTTTTATTAATGACTATTTATTAAAAACTGTTGCTTACAGAACAAAAGAGCAAAATCATAAAACTAAGTATATTAAATGTGAAAAAAAATCATATGTGTCTAAAAAATTAAGTAGGAATACTTAAAGAGTACAGACCCTTTACATTATGTGAAGGATCTTTACATTCTGACATGGTTCTTTAGGAACTGAAAGTGTTTCTGTTTGGAGTCACCACCTAGGTGTTGTGTAGGTTAAAGCTTAAAGTGCAATATCTTGTGACTGGGAAGTAATAAACCATGTTGGTGATACATATTGGATATGTTTCGGTGTGAGTTAACTTGTGTGTACCAGAATGTTCTGGTTTCTGGGGTCTGTTCCAAATGCTCTCTAAAAGCAAAAAAAATATGTTTTTCCACCCAAGACTCAATGGCCTTGGCTTGTTTTTCTGTGAGCATTTCGCACATCGCCCCCCACCCCATTTGTATCTACTCATAAAAAGTTATTCTTTGGCTTTCAGGTGAAATTTATGAAAACCTCTATTTATAAAAACTTCACACTACAGTGATACTATTTCATGAAAGTAGAGCATTTAAGTAGAAACATGCAATGGTGATTTCCTCATCTCAAACAATTTATTGAAACGAGAGCCAAGATCAGTGGTGATTTTACTACAACAACGTGTCTCAATAACGTGTCATATGCCTTTGAGCATCAATTACAGCTTGACAATGACATCTCATGTTGTTCACAAGGCAGCTTATTGGCTGCTGAGCAATGGTATCCCACTCATCTTGAAGAGTGTCCCTCAGGATATTGAGGTCCTGGGGTACAGAGTTATGAGCCTCTACACAGCGAATCAGCTGTTCCCATAGGTTTTGTAAGGTATTCAGGTCTGGAGAAAGTGCAGGCCACTCCATTTGAGGTTTCCCTAATGATGTAACCTTGGTGAGATGGAGCATTGTCCATGAAGATGAAATTAGGCCAGTGTTGTTCATGTAGGGGCACAATGACTGGATTAATGATCTTATTCAGTCTTGTTCAGGCTTGTCACTGTACCATTCACTGTGTAGGGCAGATCTGTATTGACTAGACCCACCTGCCCACACTGCTACATCACCACCACTAAAGTAAATGCATAGTGCTCTCCTTGACATCTCCATGCCATCATTTCTGCATACCGTAAATCGACTTTCATCAGAAAACAGCATTGAAGCTTCATGTTAGAGAACAGCAAGTTGTGTGAAAAGTACTGTTGGACTACAGTTGGACATATACATTAAAAACTTTATGTAAAGTTCACCTGTAAAGTTCACCTGTAAAGCTTATCACACATTTTAGGTTCATCCTGACATTTCACCTGAAA
The DNA here is from genome assembly GCA_037576955.1 of Lepidarchus adonis. Classification (NCBI taxonomy): domain Eukaryota; kingdom Metazoa; phylum Chordata; class Actinopteri; order Characiformes; family Lepidarchidae; genus Lepidarchus; species Lepidarchus adonis. Next base: position 4,231 of record JBBIGC010069804.1, read on the forward strand.
GCTGAATATCCTTGTGAGTAGTGTATGTGTTGATAAGGCCAATCAAAGTGTGAGAATTGTAGATGAAAAGTAAATATGGTACAAATTAGAGAATGTTTGGTGTGTATAGAAGGTGCTCAAATCTAAGGCACAAAATACTGGGAATGTGCTTTATGTAAGTGTGGAGGTCAAACTAACGTAACCTAGTAACAAATTTTCAACTAGAATGCAAGACAGAATCAAACAGCAAAAAGACAAACAATCCATATTCTATCTGGACCTACTGTTGATGTCCATGTGTTTCATAGTTGAATGCTCTCCACCATTTTACAGGCCTTATTGCTAACTGTCCCAAGATTAACCCTCTTTCCTACTTTCCCCTACCCCTACTTTCACATCCACATAGCACCAAGAACTTTTTTGTTCCCACTATTCTGCTAAGAAGAGTTTCGTCTTCACTCTGGGAAGAGGTTTTTTAATTTATTTTATTTTATTTATTTAATTTTTCCAATGGCCTAAAATGCAGCTTGTGTGTGGATGAAAGGCATTTAAAGAAATACCTCTGTATATATATTCAACTCGAATGTAAAAGAGAATCAGACAGTAAAAAGGCAAAAATAGCATGTCAAAGAAAGCCATGTCCTATCTGTGCATGCTTTTCATAAATTGAACCAAATCCACCACTTTATAGACCCACTATTCCCACTTTGCAGTTAACAGAACTGCAAAATGTCTTGTGAGAACCTGTCCAAAGTAATTTCAAAAACATCCTAAACAATTATTTCCCTGCAGCCTGCAACAGCTGAAATGTGGTGGCAGGACACAACAACTAGCTTTGAGGGTGTGGCTCTTTATCACACTGCAAAACTCCTCTGTTGTGCATAATTTACATAAAAGGCATATTGATTTTTTTTTTCATTTTTAAAACACATGTTTTGTATTGTAAAACCATATTTCACACATGCTCAACACCAAGACAGAGAACTGAAATGTAGTGCCATGGGCTGGGTATGTGTTATATTAAGAATGGGATGTGTGAAGTGACTGAAAAAGAGAACATTTTCACTGTTCACACAAGTTTAATTTAATTTAAACTTATAAGCAAATTTAGTATTGTGTCAACAACACACTCCAAAACAGAGGGACAGTCTTATTTCACATTGGGACAGATAAATAAAATAAGACAGAAAGGTTTATACTGTAGTATATTCTGTTTGTGCTGTTTTAGCTCACGAAAGGCATGGGCCCTGCAAGCAAATATGTGTCGTGGCTCATCACTTTGTTGCAAAGCTCATGAGAGAACGGTCAGTCAGTTAAAAAAAGAACAAATCAACACATAAAATTGCAAGATAAAACTCAAATGGGAAATCAATAGTTATTTGTCAGACAATGTCAGACTTCATTCTGCACATGCTATAACAGCATGGTTTTATGTGTCCTTGACTAACCAGCCAGCAGTCCAAAACTGCCTACTATTGAAATTGCATTGAGCTTCATGAAGAGGAAAATCACATACTGTTGAATAACTCAAATTATACACTACAATTTCCACAGTCACACCTTCCCCATTAAATTGAATGGGAAAATGTCCAATCTTTTGAGTGGTAGTGCAAGAATGGACAAATATTCTACTTGCAGAACCTCAACTGTTAGTCTCCTCAGTTCCTAAATGAGTAAACGGTGTAATCAAAAGGAAAGATGTAACAGTGGTATACATGCAGGGAGGAGGGATGAAATCAGCACAGCCTGACGGACGAGCTGTAGGGTGTCGAGTGTTCCTGGTCCAAGTGTCTTCGAGCGACAGGCCCATCATTTTCCTACTGACTGGTCCAAGGCTACTGCCTCTGCCAGGACTACGGCGCCTTCACGGACGAGCTATGAAGGGTTTAACCGGCCTCCTGACCAAAATGAAGTAGGTACTCATTCTGTTGTAGAAATGGCAACAACCCCCCCCCATATTTTGGGCAGTAAAAGCCACTACGCTTCCCCTACATCGCCCTCATGATATCACTATCGACCGCCTTCCAGAAACAACGCCCCCCCTCTGGGCCAATTTTATCCCCTGTCACTGCCCAAAAAGCGGGCCATGGAGGAGTACATTTCAAAGGCTGTTGTGGCTTAATCCGCCCGTCCATGCCACTTCTACGCAACAGTTTGTACATGAAGCTTGATACGACACTTGCCGGAGATGGCCTTTTTAGAGTGCATTGTAGCCAGGGGCAGTGTATAGGGTGGGAGTGCGAGTGTGGTTGTCAACGTAGGACATGCCCCTACAGGTTCAGTCGCAGAAATTGGCTCCGCACTACATGGGGCCATTCTGGATAATCAGGAAGACAAACCCGGTTACTTACACCCCCGCTCTGCCCCACTTCATGGAGGTGCACCCCACCTTGTCCCATCTGAAGGCACTCCTGATGAGCTTGTTGAACATCTTCTCAGTCGTCGCCTCCCTGCAGCTCCCCCTGGGCCATCCAGAGCTGGCCATGGGGGAGTGCCCTGTAGGGTCTGGGGGTGCCTCCTCCCATCTTATTCACCAGAGGGTGGAATTTTCCCCCTCCACAACAGGTGGCTCCCATCTGAGTCCAAGCGGGGGCTGCTATTTAAAGCCACGCTGCATTGCACTCCTTGCTGAATCTGGGATTTACCTTCCAGAGTAGTATCGTTCTCGTAGAAACCAGAGCCGTAGATCTTTTCCATCTATTGTCCTTATAGTTTATTTGTTTTCTTTTTAAAGTATATATATATTTGCTTTAGGTTAGGTTTAGTTTTTGTTTTTTTTTTTTTCTGGGCACTTGCCAAATACTCCCAGTTATATCGTCTCCTTCTGTCCTGCTGTGGCTAAACTAGTGAGTCCTGGGTTCGAGCATTCTTAACAAAGGCTATTTATTAACTATTGTTGCAACTATTGTGGAAGGTCTAGGGGTTTGAAGGGTTGTGAACAAAATTAAAAGGTGTTTGAGATATCAGTTCATTGTGCTTGAGTGTAGGAAATACATGCCGTGGCCCTTGGCTGGTGCTTTCCCCTGAACTGGTTCCTGGTTGCTTTTTGAAGCGTATGCACCGCCCTCTGATGACTCTGATTGGAGAAAAGTGAAGGAGACGTCATCTCATCAGCATTGATTGATTCCTAATGAACCAATAAATAAAATAAAAAACAACACATGGCTGTGTTCAGACACATAACAAGTGTTGGCACTGGTATTAAATCAACACCTGGATGATCTATTTCTGTCCTCTATGTTCAATACATTCCTGAAAACTTAAATTACTCTGCAAACATCCCTCCTTTCATATCTTTTATACAAATTTTGCTCCTCCTCCCAGCTGCTCTGCTGTTATTTATTGTAGCAAAGTCACACAACTGCATAGAGCAAGGACAAGACATGACGTCATAGCAGGAAGAGTGAGAGGATGCAGCTGTGAAAAAGCAATGAAAACATTATAAACTGTGTAAGAAGTCTACATGCAAATATCAGCATGCACGTTTTACGATAAAAAAGCAGAGTGTAAAGCAATGAAAGGGAGAATTTTAATTTTATTATATTATTGTTTCTGAATAAAACAACATCAGACTTTAGACAAAAAAGAATGTTTTCCTGTACAAAAAACAATCTAAAAAAATCTAGTGTATTGAAAGTGAGACATATTACTGTTACATAAAAAAAAGAACTCATTGGGAATTTAATGGCAGTAAAACATTTTTTAAAAGGTTGGCACAGAGCCATGTTAATCACTATGTAGCATTCCCTTTTTAAGGAATAGTCTGTAAACATGTGTGAACTGAGGAAACCAGTTGCTAGACTTGGGAGATGTTTTCCCATAGTGCAGGCTGGTCGGTTCAGCACCTGTACGCATCTATTAAGAAGCCAAGCTGTTGTAATACATGCAGTATGTGGCTTAACATTGTTGTGTTTAAATGTGTAAAGCCTAACATATAAAAGCATTGTCCAGATGGGAGCATATGCTGCTCTAAAACCTGAATATATCTTTCAGCATTGATGGTGCTTTTTTCAGATTTACAAGCTGCCAATTACTTACACACTATTGTACCCCCATAACCATGATATGCAGTTGTGTATATTTTCTATATTTAAAGGCCTGAAAAAAGGAGAAACTTACGGGTTAAAGCACATTATTTAAAATATGGTTCTTAAACAAATTCACTTCCTCTGCACTCTGCTCCCTGGAGAGTGCAGGGTTCTCAGTTCTTTTTTTCTTTGTTCTCTTTGTTTTTTTTAACCCTGTATTTAAATAGTTTTTTTTTTGTTTAAAACTTCAACTCACAAGAATGCTTTCAAAATTGTTTATAACTTAATGCTTTTCATTAAATAAGCGGATGCTCATGGAGTAAATACAAACTTACCTCTGAAGTTGTGGAGAATTAAATAAGTTTCTTTAAACAATTAGTTAATAATTTGATGGGAAGGGGTTCTCAAGGTCTCTCTCTCTCTCTCTCTCTCTCTCTCTCTCTCTCTCTCTCTCTCTCTCTCTCTCTCTCTCTCTCTCTCTCTCTTTTTGAAACCAACAGGGAAATCAGACGTTAATGAAGACATTGTGTACTCTGAAGTCAAAATTGGACAGAAAGAAAAAAACAGAACTAAAAATGGTAAGTGGAAAGGTTTAGCATAACCATGAATATTTTTTCTCAGTTTCATTGTGCCAATCTAAGAATACATTTTTGTTGTTGATGTTTTAGCAGCTATTGCAGAAACAGAGGAAATTACCTATGCTTCTGTGAGCTTTCCTACACAGGGTAAGTCTGTCTTGCTGGTCAGTTTCATCTCATAGGCTAAAAGCTGCTGACCAGATATTCTTTGGGTGGTGAACCATTCTTGGCACATTAACTTCTGCAACAGTCCTGACTTTCTTTGCTGCTTAACCTTGTAGATGTACAGTTAGAGAATATAACCCTTAAGTCTATACTTACAGCTCGTCTAATGCTCCAGTCCTTCAGGTCATTTTCTGAGCACAAAACAACTGCTGACTGGATATTTCACAAATGTGTCAACCTCACACACATTATCATGCTTCTGCCAAGTCAGCGTAGCTGCTGTGCTGAGCATGGTCCACCTCTCATATTATTTCTGGTCAGTGGAGGTCTTGTTACAATGATGGATGCTCAAGGTTGGCACTTAATTGTTTATAATTGTTAAATATTTATGAACAGAATATGACAATTTATTTTTAATTGAAATGGAATAATTGACAGTTTTAAAAGAAAACCTGTGTAACCATTTGCACATATTGTTAGTCCATTTCAGCTCATGTATTTAGCTTCAGTTACTATATCCAATTCGACCCATTTGTACATACTTGTGCAAGTGAGTCACTATTATCAGATGCATTTACAATAAGGCGTAAGCATGAAATTAAGCGGAATTCACTAAGATGTAGTGAGCAGCTTGTACTGGGTGACAGCAATAGTGTCAAATGAGTCAAATGCAACAAAGACACACATAAAACATGCCTAGAATTGAGTGGAGAGGAGTAAAGTGAATCATTGCAATTCATAGAAACAACTGCCATTTTAGGCTACGTAAAACTGTAAATCTGAGAGTGAAACAAAAATGACCCTTACTACTTGAACTTGTAGTCCATAGGAGTATGTGGTCAGGAATTGGATTTCCTGACATGTATTATATGTCTATTATATGAGTATTTCCTCAGTGTCCATATCAGACATTGAAAAATGTCAAGAAGCCTGAATCCCAGCCATTGAAGTCAATGTCCATGGAGATTGGTTTCACTTACTAGAGGGTAGTGGCCTAGTGGTTAGGACTTTGCTCCTGCAATCAGAAGGGTGCAGGTTCAAGTTCCAGCCCAGGCACCACTGAAGAACCCTGAGGAATCAGAACTGCTCGCAGGAGCTGTTGACAGCATGTGCGATGGGTTAAATGCAGAGGTCACATATTTTATTGTGGTGCACTGTGTGTGTTCCTGTCCTGGGCAGTGGTGGCCTAGTGGCTATCAGAAGACCGCAGGTTCAAGTTCCAACCTGGGCACAACTGAGGTAGCCCTTGAGCAAGGAACCTTCCCCACTTCACTGTTCTATTGATAGCTGCCCGCTGCTCCACATGTGCATGTGCGATGGGTTTAATGCAGAGGTCACATTTTCGTTGTGGTGATAAATGTGTGTCTACAATGACAAACAGTCACTTTCACCTTCTCTTCACTTCACTAGAGGCAGCCATGTTGTAGCATATTTTGCACATCAGTTAAACTCAGGGGTTGTGCTCCAGTGGGCAAGTGACACCATTTTGCTTTTTAGATTCACTAATACTTGCTGTCTCTCATATGAATCGGCAAAACATCACATGACTATTGTATCACCTCTGACCAGATATTATTTTGGTATTATATTTTTTTCTAATATTGCTTCCTGCTTTTGCCTTGTCCAGACGTCTTCTGCTTAGCTCTGCTTCTTCTGTCTTTGTTTCCCCTTACTTTAATTTTATCTCAGATAGCAAGCAATACTTTTCCCCAAATAATCTAAGTCTAGAACTTTTATCCCAGAATTTTACTTTTTAAAGTTATTTT
>JBBIGC010069835.1:0-10745 GCA_037576955.1 Lepidarchus adonis
CTTTTGTGTTTGTGTTTCTCAATTTGTTGTTGTGATTCTGCTTTTGTGTTTGTAATTCTCAATTTGTTGTTGTGATTTGGACTTCAGGGCCACCGTAAGGGCCCCTGTAGTACAAATAAAGCTCCACAGTCCCATAAAAGACTCTTTTTAAAGGGTTGTTTGTTTGTTTATCTATCCACTTACAATGAAAACCTGAAGGTCAGGCTGCAGATCATGACGATTGGGCAGCATATATCCTCCCTGACCCTCAACCTATGTGTCACAAGGTCGCGTGCTCTTCCCGCTCCTGTACTCTTTATTCACGTATGACTGTATCGCTAAGGAAGACAACACCATTGAGTTTGTTGACAACACAACCACCTCTGGCCTCATCACAGACAACCATGAGACGTCCTGCAGAGAAGCGGTGAAATCCTAGACTGGTGTCAAGCCAACAACCTTGCTCTCGCCGTCAGCAGAATGGAAGAGATGATCGTGGACTTCGGGAAGCAACGAGAAGGGGGTCACCTGCCCCTCCACATCAGTGATGCTGAGGTGGAAAAGTTCTTCACTACTGGACACTGCAGACAAACACAATGGTAAAGAAAGTTTGCCAACGTCTACATCCTGAGGAACTTCAGCAAGGAGGCCAGCACCATGACAAACTAATACAGTTGCACTATCGAGAGCCTGATGACAGACTGCATCACAGCGTGGTGTAGGAACAGCGCTGCCCACAGCCGCAAGACGCTACAGATGGAGGTGGAGACAGCAGAACGCATCGCTGGCAACAGTCACCGTTGTCGACCAGAAGAGGATAGGTTCCCCTACTGAGTCTTGGTTCCTCCCAAAGGTGTTCCTTGCCACCATTGCCTTTGGGTTGGTCATTTGGGGCTCGGACCCGGACTTTGTAAAACTGCTTTATGACAATGTCAGTTGTAAAAAACGCCATATAAATAAAACTGAATTGAATTCAACCTCCCTGCCAGAAAATTCAGGACAGTTTGGAAAATCTAAATCAAAATTGTTGTATTTCAGATTAGAGATTCATAATAAAAACAAATCATCAGACTACTTCTCAAGTTAAACAGTCATATTTCACTCTTGACTATGACCGGTGGAGGAAGTAGTTCCTACTGTGTTCCTGTTAATAATAAAGACATTTACCCTAAATTAGTAAAATATCGATATATATGAATGGAGTCTAGAACATAAATATCTGGTAACAGAAGTATCAATATTTCAGTATCGAGCCGTACACCACCATCATACACTATAGACTGTCTGTCTGCACTGTACCCAATGTGCAATAGTGTTGTATGCACTGGTCACTTTACATACTGTACATTATACAATACAACTTACAATTACTTCTTGTGTTCCCTGTGCTCTTTTATACTTGTTATATTTTTAGCATATACATTGAGATTTTTAATATTCATTATACATGCTCTCTTGACACAGTATTAACTTGCATATGATCAATAAAACTGAACTGATTTTTTAATTATGTGCTTTGGGAGGCTTGAAATGTGACCATTATAAATAAAATTTATTTATTATTAATTCTTTCGATATGGTGCTCACAATGTGAAGTGAATTTGTCCTCTGTGACACTACTGTACATACAGTGGAGGAAATAATTATGTAACCCCCTGTGTGAATTTGGTGGTTTGCCTACTGACAAAGACAAGAACAGTCTATAATTTTAATTATAGGTTTAATTATATAATTGTAAATTTATTTTAACAGTGAGAGATGGAATATTATCCAGAAAATCACATTATATAAAATATACATTGAGATACATTGGTTTTTTTTGGTTAAGTGAAATAAGTATTTGATCCCCTACCAACCATTAAGAGTTCAGGCTCCCATAGACCAGTTAGATTCTCCTAATTTAAACTCCTCACCCACATTAAAGACCTTTCTCAACTAACCACCTGTATAAAAGACACTTGAATGATGCTTGGGAGAAGGTTCTGTGGTCAGATGAGACAGAAATTGAACTCTTTGAAACATTATGATTTGGGGGTGTTTCTCTGCACAGGACAACTTCATCGCATCGGCGGGAAGATGAACGGGGCCACGTATCAAGTGACCACTTCCTTTCTTCTGCCAGGACACTGATATTGGTGGTGGATGGGTCTTCCAGCACGACAATGACCCAAAGCAAACAGCCAAGGGAACAAAGGAGCAGCTCAAGAAGAAGCGCATTAAGGTCATGGAGTGGCCTGGCCAGTCTCCAGATCTTGAGCCTATAGAAAACCTGTGGAGGGCGCTGTTTGAGTTGCCAAGCGACAGCCTCAAAACCTTAATGATTTAGAGCTGATCTGCAAAGAGGAGTGGACCAAAATTCCTCCTGCTATGTGCTACCTGGTCATCAACTACAAGAAACATCTGACCTCTGTGCTGCCAACAATTGTTTTGCCACAAAGTAATAGATCTTGTTTTGCTAAGGGATCAAATACTTATTTCACTAAAAGAAATGCAAATCAGTTTATATTTTAAATAATGTGATTTTCTCTCTCACACTGTTGCTATTCACATTCAAGTTAATTTCTTTGTCAGTGGTCAAATAATTATTTTATGCACTGTACAGTGGCCTGCATCCTTATGCACCTAGGGCCCTACCCAAGTGCACTTCATATGTGGATGGGAAAGGGCTGTTAATTTACTCACCATTCCCACATTTTCCCTGCTGGTCTTGAGGATTCAACCGGCGACTCTCTGGTCACAAGCTCACTTCTCCAGCCATTAGGCCATTGTTGCGCTTTGATAATGGTCATGACAGCAACAAAAAAAATGAACATTTTCTCTGTGATGTTGCTCACGGAAATTACACCATATGATCCATTTATAAATATTTAAGTCTAGGACCAATTTGGAATTTACTACTTTGAGGCAAAAATTCTTTTTTGTTAAGAGTAGCTCACCTGTTATGATTGCAGAACCCTTTTAATTGTTTAAGGTTCTTTAGGGAAAAAACTAGAGAACCATTAAATGTAAAAAGAGCCACTTGGTTGCCTTGGTTTCTATACCTCATCATCCACAACATTAAAACCAATAACTGGTGAAGTGAATGACATTGTGCATCTCGTTACAGCAAACATCGATATGAGTAGTGAGTGAACAGTCAGTTCTTGAAATTGACGTGCTGGAAGCAGAAAAAATGGCCGTGCGTGAGGGTCGAGTAACTAAACTGTGATGGTTAGATGACTGGGTCAGAGCATCTCCAAGATGGCAGGAACATACAGTATATGAATAAACGCGAATATATGATATACATGAATAATGTTCTTTTTTAACAGGACAGTTATGTCTGGAAAGAGATGGCACCTGCATGGGCAACCTGGTTATACTATGGGCAACATTCTGCTGGGAAACCTTAGGTCCTGACAAATCTAGATGTACATTTGATACATACAACTACCTAAACATTACAGACCAAGTAAACTATAGCAGTAGTGATCGTTAATGATGGTGGAACCTATAAGCAGGTCCCACAATGCAGTTCAGGAAAGTTTGAAGAAGTGATACCTCTGTCAATCGCAGTCTAATCAAGCATCTGTGACTGAACAAAGTGGTCCAATCTATGGAGGCCCCACCTTACTGACTTCTGCTCACATATTGGTGCTAGATTCAGAAGTTTGGTGGCATTGGTCAGAGCCCTTCAGCCCTACCAACACAGTGTTAGGTAGGTGGCTTAAACGTTATGGCTGATCTATGTATAAAGCCATTGCCTTTCCTCAAGTACTTCACTTGAAGTACCACGAATGAAAGTGTATTCATTTACTCAGGCCATTACAAATGGCCTCATTCAAATGTCCAACTGATCAAAAACATTCAGTCCTAGTACCTAACAAACAAAAGAAGCAATAAAAACCTCAGAGGAAAAAGTCCCAGTGGTTCAACATTCGTTTATTTTCTCCTCCTTGTATTTTATCCCTCATTTCCAATGTGACAGTATAACAGTTCAAACAAATAGTCCATTTACGCTCTCCCAGGGAAAATGAAAATGCCTCAAACGCAGACAGACAGTTTTTCACAGCTTCTTTAACACTGTGCCTCCAGGCAATGATTTCCTCTGTGCCTCATCTCACGAGACGCTGCAACATCGTGGCATCAGTTCTGTTGTCCTAGAGTCTACATGTCTTATGTGTGACTTTTCTGTCTCTTCCAGAACCTCTTAACCTCACTATGTCCATGGGGCGTGACCACCATAACCCTATGAGGAACGTTCTGCCACACCAGCACACCCAAACCCTGTAGGGAAACCAACACATAGACTCTAATAAGCAAAAGGGTGTGAATTAACATTCAGAGATCCATGTGGTGAATTTAAAAGACAACAGAAGGTCATGGGAAGAAGAAACCAGCTGTAGAGGGTGATAAAACTACAGGAAGGAATGAAAAAAGAAGGATAAATGTAGTCCCCAACCTGAGCTCTGTCCCGTAGAACCTCAAAATCCGCTTGCGACAAGAACTGGTTGTACAACACTCCTGAAATAAAGAGTGGAGGAAAGAGCGTGAGGAAAGGTGAGAGTGGGGAGAATGGAGTAGCTTTCGACAGCTTCAGCATTACCATTAAAGGCATATCTGTGAAAATGGTAATTATTGCTTACCTGAGGGCCATTGACATTCAAAGGTCATGGGATGTCATTCAGCAGGGTGAAAAGGAAGTCTAGCTAAGACTTCAATCTACTTAGGAGCTTTTATGAGTCAGACATTGTTTCCAGGCTCATGGAAGAGTCATCCAAGCACATATTCAATTCGCAATTGACAAGATTACTTCCTCTCACAGAATATGCCATTTACCACTTCACATGGAGAAGAACGGCAGCAAGTCATGCAATCATAACGCCATCAATCACATGAGGTCATCAAAGCTAGTCGTGTTTATGGAACGGGAAGAATTGTTCAGTGAGAAAGCCGAAGGACATAAATGACCACTTACCTCTGAGTAGTCGAACTGTCTGGAGTTCAAACTTAGCGTTTTTAGTTTAAAACTGGAGCTATGAGGCTAATGTTGGAGAAACTTTTCCTATATATTTCAAACTGCAAGTTTGCATCAAATTCCCAACCTGACATTGCCTCTAAAGCAGGGACGACCCAAGTCGGACCAGGAAAGCACATGTCCAGCACAGTTTGGCGACTTTGGAAGCACACCTGAATCATCTTACCTGTTAATCACCAGGTGTAGTGGGAGTGTTTATGGAGGGGACCTGCCAAACTGTGCTGACACCAGCCTTCTAGAACCCACTTAGAGCACCCCCGTCCTTAAGAACCTTCGCGATACGTAGCTGTGACGAGAAAAACTAAAAGTTACGCAAAGAGGTGCTCTCCGGATTTAAAATCTGAGCTATTACCAAATGTTTTAAAGCGATATCTCTAAATGCTCTACTTTTTGATTAAACAATTAAATGGCCTAATCAGTCCTTTATTTTGTAGTATAAAATCCATAGACCATGAAGTAAAAAGTGATTTTCTGTCATTGTGAATACACCACTGCACACAGTGACCACAACGAAATTTGTCCTCTGCATTTACGAGGGGGTTCCGTTCCTCAGTGTGCGTCGGAATTTTAATTTTGACAGAAGTCAAAACCCCTTTACATAAGCGCCTAAGTGTGTAATGGCCTGGATTCCTCTGTCAGTCCACCAGAGGGAGACACTCACCAACTTGAGGCTCTGTTACACCATTTTCTGAGCGTTTTATTAAATCAACTTTTACTTTCACACCATAAAAAGGGGGGTGGGTGCAGGGTCGTAACCAGAAATCTTTGCAAATCGAGTGCATCGCATCTCATCACACGTGCACACATGAAGCACTGGGCTGTGAACCTACAACCTTCTGATCCCAGGGCCATGATCCTGACCACTAGCTCACCACTGCCCCATGAGAAGGTGTGCATCATCATGAACGACATCATGGTTCCAGATCATCACAGCTGTAATATTATTCATTAAAACACTGCCTCGTATGTAAGTCTCGCTGCTCTTTTTCTGTTCTCACACAGAGACGTTATAAAGGTGGAGATGGTTGTAACAGAGCTTCTGTTTTCAGGGACAGCTTCATTACTGGGAGGACACTTAGTTTCTAAACTACATTCGTTTTTGTAGCTCCAGTGGTAAACTAAAGAAGACCCCAAAAATGACTGGGCTGACCAACTACATATGAGCTGTGATCAACACCGATCAGCCATTACATTATGACCACTGAGTGTCGATGTGAATAACATTGGGGATCTAGTTATTTCACTACAATGGTGCCTGTCAGGGGGGTGGGATACATTAAGCTGTTCTTGAAGTTGATGTGCTGGAAGCAGGAACATAAGGAACTGAGCCACTTTAACAAGGGCCTTATTGTGTTGACTAGAGGTCTATCTCCAGGTCTGCAGTAGTTATTACCTACCAAACGTGATCCAAGGAAGGACAACTGGTGAATCGGTGAGAGAGTCATGGGCACCCAAAGCTCACTGATGCACACAGGGAGTGAAGGCGGGTCCGATCCCAAAAAGGAGCTCTTGTTGTACAAAATGTTAATGCCGAGTCTGATAGCAAAGGGGTCCGAACACACAATGCACCACAGAATGAGGAGACCTGCTCAGTATTAGGCAGGTGGTCATAATGTTATGGCTGATTAGAATTTGGAAGAAGCACATGGAAGCTCGGGAACACGCTACAGTTAAGATTTATGTGATCTGCTGACAGCTGCATCATTCTCACAAACCTGAATGAACGTTCCCTCGATTCTCAAGTCTCCATGGTAACTAAGTGAGGGCACACAGTGTATTTTAAATGCTAGGGACCCAGATTTGAGTCCTGAGCTGAGCTTTATTCATTCTGCCTCCGTGTTACAAAGGGTGGTCTGGTATTTATAACATTTAGGACATCAATTATGCGTTAAATACATTAAATCATGACCTAAGGCATGTTTGTGTCAGTAGTTGTGTGTACTGTCTGTGATGAGTGATTTATTTTTTCTTTCTTTCATATTGCTCATTATTTATACACTGATCAGCCATAACATTAGCACCACTGACAGGTGAATTGAATAACACTGACTACTTATTTCATTACAATGGGGGCGTGATACATTAGGCAGCAAGTGAACAGTCAGTTCTTAAAGCTGATGTACTAAAAGCAGGAGTGACAGCTAGAGCATCTCCAAGTCTTCCAGGCATGCGGTCGTTACCAAGTGACCCAAGGAAGGATCATCTCACCTAAGACTAAGCGAGCTCCACAGAAGAGCTTTTGTAGCACAAAAGGGAACACGGTCTATGACAGAACACACAGAGCACCACAGTCAGAAGCATGAGGGGTATCTACACAATATTAGGGGGGTGGTGTTAATGTTATGGCCGATCAGTGTAAGTAGCACATTATTATCACCAGGCAGCTGCAGTCCTGCAGAATGGAATTATTATGCCAAGCACATGAATAAAATGTATTACGTCATCAGCTAGCCTGCTTAGCAAGTGTTAAATAAATTTCACACATGACTTGGCCATGAGTCGGACTCATACCTTCTGTAAACTGTAGCCGATCCCTTTCAAGCTCCCACAGTCTGATCTGGTCTGTGATAGTCGGGGGAAGCACTGGAGTCTGACAAGGAAAGCAAAGTAAAGATACTTCATTAAATGGGGAAAGCATTTCTTCTTAAAGTAAATGTTTGAAGATGTAGGTACCTGCTTGAGCATAACAGGATGTGCCCTTGTCCGTAGGAAGTGGATGATCTATATATTATAGAGAATAAAAGCAGCCCCAAAATGATTATTTCAAAATGGTGCAATGCAGAGAAAATTATCAAGTGGTAAAAAAAAAGAACTAAATGTCACAATGTCTACAATGCAAATATTTTTTATTTACCTAAATCCCTAGTGAACCTCCATGAGTATGAAAGTTTATGTTATGTTAATCTGGACAAAGGTTTCTGCTTTCTTTAGGGATTATTTTGCCAAACAAAGACCGTCACACCCCTCTGGCATTAATACAATATATATAAAATACAAAAATAGGTTTTAGGTCAATATCTCCACCACTGGTTCCTATCAACACCACTGTCAAAAAAATTGAATTTTCTCTAGAACAGTGGAAACCAAACTAAATTGTTTTAAACTTTAAACAACAAAACACAAAGAGCGGTGAATTATGGTACATAATAATGATTTTGTTGCAGTAGAGCAGTACTAATTTGATGTTATTCATTAAAATGCATGTTCAATTGTTTTCAAGCATGCTATTTAATAAACATCACCAATCATCAAAAGTATATTATGAAAAAGTCATGTATAGATCCAAGCTCTTGTGAAATAGAAGAAAGCTGAATGAATGTATGAGTTCATCGGAGCGCAGGGTCTAGTACCTGTTGTGCAGTAATGCCATTAGCGATAGCCTGTTGGACAGACTCCCTGGTGACTTGGGCCACAACCACATTCGGAAAGCGATAGAGCATCTCGCTGAAGAGAGCAACCAGAGCAATTTGCAGCTCAGAGTCTAAGAGAAACACAAAAGACAGTTTCATTACACCCAGTGTTAATAAGACATTGTCTTCCTTTAACACATATGATCACCTCACGCCTGTGTGCAGATTATAAACATGCATCTCTGTCCTTTTATAGCAGAAGTGTTAATAAAGAGAGAAGGAACAGAGACAATTGTGGTTCATTGTTCTGCTGTAGTGTAGTATCTTGTAGCTTTTTGTGAGTGACAACTGGCTTCTCTCCTACCTTCCTTATCATCTGAGAGAAATCAAGTGTGGTGCACCTGTCCGAAAATAATTAGTTGGGGTTGAATCATTGACCTGATCGAGATGTTTAAAGTTTGTAGGGCTCTGCAGCTTTCTGAATGTTGCTTGGTAATTGTGCCTTTAGGGATCAACTTCACTTTAACCACAACTGCACGATTGTTGTTTTTTTTTCTTTATGCTTATGAATACATACGCCCGGTTTATTCAACACCAAAAGACATTGTGTAAATTAAAAGAAGACCAGAGTCTAAATACTTGTTTCCTTTAAATCTTTCCCTTTATATTTTTTATCCGTTAAACTCCCACAGAAACACATCTGGATACAATAAATATTTAGTGATTGGTTATATGGCTCATTTGCATGTTGAATTTTGTGTAGCCCTACCTTGAAGACGCTAGAACAGTTATATGATGGCAAAGAGTGGGAAGAATAGTGTGTTTCTTTAAAATAAATAAATAAATGAATGAATAAATAAAGAAATAAATGTAAAAAAAGAATCCTTTTTTCTAAGGGTCAGTTTATGATCCATGCATCTGTTATTTGTCTCCATATTTGGTTCTATTACCATACAATTTAAAGTATGGAACCAAATAACATTCATGGATCATTAACCAACCCTAAGACAAAAGTTTTCGTTTTAATAAAACACACCATTTCACCCACTAACTACTAGCATATAACTGTTAATGTGTGAGAACATCCTATACATTGTTGACTCATGTATTGTGCTACTTTTATATCTGATATGTTCATTTTTGTGAAAAGTGAGTAATTACG
Source organism: Lepidarchus adonis (assembly GCA_037576955.1). Lineage (NCBI taxonomy): Eukaryota > Metazoa > Chordata > Actinopteri > Characiformes > Lepidarchidae > Lepidarchus > Lepidarchus adonis. The sequence continues at coordinate 9,509 of JBBIGC010069835.1, forward strand.
ACAATGATTATGAATGGACTGAATTGATGTGTGATGACTCATTTCCTTTTGTGGGGTTACACTAAAAAAATTAATGCATAAAACTAACTTATTCAAATCTGCACAGCATTTCCACACAAACTCACAAGGTGGTCGAAGAGACGATATGTAACGTACAGTCTTCTAGTCAAAATGCTAAGTATTTTATAATGAACCAAATTGTATTGTCTGTGGCAATTTACACCCAAAAAAAATACATATGTGAAGATCATTCAATGTCATTAAGTGAAGCCAATTCAATGCTTCAGTTTTACTCAACATTCCTTCAGAAATATAAAAAAAAAATCCTGAAAATCATCCTGGTAAAATAAAACTCATTATAACACACGTACTTGTGTATGCGTACACACGATAGTTGGTTTCCACCACAATGAAGCCTGTCTCCCCTGTTCCAGGTGTGGCACTCAAAGCAGTGGATGAAGATGATGATGAGGAAGAGTTGGCAGTCACACCTGCTGCCAGGGTTATGGCCAGCCTTGTAGGATAATACCTCCTCGACTTTCTCTGCAAAAAATGGAGAACATGCAAAACATTTTTTTTTTATTACTATATACAGCAACTTTTTATTCACAGTTCATGTCTCACATTATCTCAGCATTATTCATACACGGTTCCTCCAATTGTGACGTAACACAAATTTCGACATAAGTGGGAACTCATGCATGTAACGATGCTGCGGAGGTTTTATTGAAGATAAAGATTCTTTATTTGTCATTGTATCAGAGTACAATGAAATTTGTTAATTTGTTAACAGCACTGTGCTTTATTAACATTGGGCAACATGAACGTCTCATATTACAGTAAAGCATTTAGGAAACAATGAGCCAAATAGAAATGCTCTTTAAGTTTTAGTTTAGTATTAAGTTTTTAGCCTAATAATCTTAAAAAATAGCTCAGTCTTGCACAGTGTGGAGTGGATCAGGATGCATTTCACTGCTTGTTGTACGTGTATAACTATGCATGTGGTGCATAACCATATTTAATCTTGAAGCTTTTTAATGCTTCAACATACACCACAGCAGTAAACACATTGGAAACAGTGACTTGTAGCAAAACGACACTGACGGTGCCTTAGCACACTGCACTATTAACCCCCATCTCACCCACCAATCCACACACATCGCACTATTAACCCCCATCTCACCCACCAATCCACACACACTGCACTATTAACCCCCATCTCACCCACCAATCCACA
>JBBIGC010069884.1:0-10744 GCA_037576955.1 Lepidarchus adonis
GAGATCCAATACCCTACAGAGATTATTTCAGATCTGATATTGGAGATCCAATACCCTACAGAGATTATTTCAGATCTGATACTGGAGATCCAATACCCTACAGAGATTATTTCAGATCTGATATTGGAGATCCAATACCCTACAGAGATTATTTCAGATCTTATACTGGAGATCCAGTATTCTACCGAGATTATTTCAGATCTGATGATGGAGATCCAATACCCTACAGAGATTATTTCAGATATGATAATGGAGATCCAATACCCTACACAAATTATCAGATCTGAAAATGGAGATCCAACACACTACAGAGATTATTTCCAGATCTGATAATAGTGATCCAACACCCTACACAAATTATTATCAGATCTGATAATGGAGATCCAATTGCTTCTGACGAGCCACCTGATCTAATGGGGCACATAATGAGCGGGAGGAGTTGTATAATTGATTTTATTTGGGTGCTACTTTGACATGTACCACCTCCCTAAACATAACTACAGACCAAGAACGTCCCTTCATGGGCCTACGCAGGTATTTAATGTTATGGCTCATCAGTGTGTGTATTGTATTAGCTTCAAGCAATAAAACAGAGCAGTATATGAGTGCTTAAGTTTGTCTTTCCATTTTTTAAGGAATTTTATGTTTTTGTGTTATATGCTGTAAATTGCTGTTATTTTCTGTGAGTATCACTGCACCTGCACCTGACTGCAAACTCAGAAAATGATACTGCGTTAATGAGCAGCAGGAAAATGACAGTCCGGTTGGTTGTTGTGCTCTAGTGTGAATGATGTAACTCCTGCTGGACGAGTGAAACGAAACGGTGACTCACCTTGACCTGGCCATGCACACGGAAGTGGAAGGTTTCGTTCCACTCGGGCTTATTACTGTTAGAGATACATCTGGTGCGCAGGGTGCGAGCCGAGGCCGTGGGCAGGTGTAAGGTGACGTAGAGGTCAGATTCAGACACTGTGGATGTAAGAGATGGAGAGTGAGAATTAAACATATGATTATTGCGAGTTATTACAGGTCAGTCATTATATTGCATCATGAGTCTCAGCGCTATCAGCACCAAACACAGTGAAAGGTTTCACTTCAGAGCCGCACGTCTCTGCAAGCCAACATTTTTTGGTGGATTTTTACTCAATTTAGTCACATCCACCCACAACAGGAGGGTGAAGGCTGCTGCCACATCACATGACACCATGACATCTGTACAAACGGTTAATCTAATGTCAGTGGACTCACCTAGGTTGAATTCTGTATAGTTACATATATATATGGAATATGTTTTTCTGCATTAATTTGTGAGAAAATGTGGGGCCTGGGCTCTGACTCCAAAAGGTGGATTTTGTTTTTCTGAAACCATTATGTTGTGGACTTGCTTCTGTGTTTTGGATCATTGTCCTGTTGCATCACCCGACTTCTACAGAGTTTCAGTTGACTTACAGACATTAAAATGTGTAAAAAGTTGTTATAGGCCACATAGGCCAGACATCTGTCAGGGTGGTGTGTGAAAGACCTACAAAGGTCATGTGAATGGTGGAACTTCCCTCGTAGCACCCTGACCGAAAGGTTCCAGTGCGGCACGACTTCCCTCTAGAACGGACAAGAAACAAGAAGCACAAGTTTACTTCAGTTCAACTTACTCAGCAACTGTCATGTGCTCTTATACTGTCTGAAACGCCCCAGTGACACAGAACAAAGAATTTTACTGCACCTGCCCTGCTGGGTCAATCACCCGTCACCTATTACTAACACAAGCTGTACAATCTCCATAGAAAAGCAGAGACCAGCTCGGTGTCTCCATAACGTAAGAACTTTCTGTGATGGAGCTCTTAGAGGAACCAGACGTCTGGTTTCATTTACCACCACTGTGAACAGTTCAGACGGGATGAGTTTCCCTAGAATGGTCTGGGTTTTGGCATTATACAACAACAACAACCAACAACAACAACAACAACAACAACAACCAACAACAACAACCACCACCACAACAACAACAACCACCAACCACAACAACAACAACCAACAACAACAACAACAATCAACCACAAAAACCAACAAACACAACAACCAACAAACACCACAACAACAACAATCAACCACAACAACAACAACAATCAACCACAACCACCAACCACAACCACAACAACCAACCACAACCACAACAACCACAACCACAACAACCAACCACAACCACAACAACCACCAACCACAACCACAACCACAACAACCAACCACAACCACCAACCACAACAACAACAACCACCACCACCACAACAACAACCAACAAACACCACAACAACAACAATCAACCACAACAACAACAACCACCAACCACAACCACAACAACCAACCACAACAACCACAACCACAACAACAACAAAAACCACAACAACCACAACAACAACATTTCACATTAACCTCTAATATGTCCATCAAATCACCACTATTCCCTGTGAAAAGTCAGGCCACACCCACTGAGGATCTGCGGGAGTGAAAGTACAAATGGAGCAAAATGAAAAATAAAGAAAGGGGTTCCCTGCTTATATATTTTTAGCTAAAATATTGTGGTAAAAGGTATTGAGTCACTGCAGAGGTAAGTGAGTATTTTGAAGAAAAAAAAAACACCCGGAAGTTCAGAAAGTATGACATTAGCATTATGGGCCTGTTGTAGCCTAGCATGAATTTCCTCAGATGTAAAACACAAAAGCTGCTGAAGTGTTTTATTTTTACCACTTCAGCAGTTTAAAACGTTAATTTTGATGGCTAGCTGCTAGTGAAGTTCCTCACTCACTGTATAAAATAATAAAATCTTCGGGAACATGGTTGTATTAAGTGTAGCCTGCGCTGTGTGAACGGCAACATTTCAGCAGCAGTTTCTCTGTTGAATTTTCTGTTCCACCTTAAATGGCAGCTGTGGGGTAACTGCATATGCCTGCCAAGGGGGTATCAAAGCCTCCAGCTTTGGGCTGTGGCGTTCTCTGGAGTGATGGAGCTCCTCTGGGATGTGCTGGAGTGAAGTGTGTGATCCAGAACTAATCCTTCATCATCAGCCAATGACCAAACACTTTAATGGCTGAATGAGAGCATCAAACCCTCCCAGCAACACCCCAGAAGAGCGGGAGCTGTTACTGCAGCAAACACCACAGAGGAGCTTCTTCTTGCTTCTTTCTGAGCACTTCCCACTTTGAGCAAGTCTGGAATTTTTCTGGTCAACACAGCCAGACGTAGCTCCCAGATCACACCCTCCATTTCTCCAAAGTTAAGATGTAATGTGTATTAGAAATTAACTGTAATAGAAATAACTGCAATATTTTCACATACATGTCATTTCTATTCTATACACACACACACCACATGTTAACATGTGTATCAGCTACAAAATGCAGCTTCTGTAGTGTGATCCATCATTCAAACTCCATTTTAGGTTTAGGCTTTCCTTCCAAAATATCTCATAAACAAAGTTGTTCATAACCAGAGATATTGACCAATACTGATTTAAAGTGGTGGTAAATGGTCTACTAGGCCTATTTGGATAATTGAATAATCAGATATTTCAATAATCAATTAATCAGATTAAAGATCTATATTAATCTATAAGATGTATATGATGATTTTTTTTTAAATAAAATGCACAAAAATACAAGAATTTTATACCTTAAAGTTGTTAAAATAACAAATATAAATAAACTATATCATGTAATAAACTAAACATTGTTTTTTAGATTATAGTATAAACTATAAATGATAAAAAAAAATAAAAATTAAATGCTTCGCTCCATCAAATAGCTTCAAAAACAGGCCACAGTATATGGAGGGAGAGTCCTCTCCCAAAACTCCCAAAAGAATTCCCTGCACACTGCATGGAATAGTTTGCAGCTAAGAGTTTAATGTAAAGCACTCTTATTATATAATAAGGTCAAGTCAGTTTTATTTACAACAGACATTGTCCCGAAGCATTTTTACAGGTCAAACTGTCACCACTGTGAACACACCATTTAAGTTTCCCTAAAACTAACAGTTTCACAGCAGACCCACTCTGATGGGCTTTTTTATGCTTTAAACATTTAATTATAAATAAATTCATAATACAACAACAACAACAATAGTATTAATACAACTAATAATTAAAAGAACATTCTAGTTTAACCTCTAATATGTCAATCCAAACGACACGGCCAATTACAAAGCGTCACTATTCCCCGCGAAAACTCAGGACACGCCCACATGGGGTTCTTCAGGAGTGAAAGTGCGAATGGAGCAAAACTGTGTGGAGTGAAACAAAAAGGGTTCCCTCCTTATATTTAGCTAAAATGTCGTGGTAGAAGACACTGAGTCACCGCAGGTGAGAATATTTCGAGAAAAACACCTGGAATAAAAAACCCAAGTTCAGAAAGTAGGACATGAGCATTAGTGTGTGTTGTAGCTTAGCATGAAAAACAGAACACCTGCTGAAGTGTTGTTTTTTTTACTCACTTCAGCTGTTTAAAACGTTGTTTTGGGTTGGTTAGCTGCTAGGGAAAGTCCTCATGAACGTAGTGTGAAGCTACTGTATGAAGCGTAGTCCAGTCTGAATCAACATTTCAGTTTCTCGAATTTTCCGTTCCACCTTAAATGGTGTAATTGTTGCCTCACTTCTGCATCACTTAAGGTGGAACGGAAAATTCCTATTAGTCCAGCAACGACAGCATTGAACAGACGTGCTGTTAATTGCTTGGACCTACATATTTTCAGCATTTTGCAGAAATAGCAACAGCACTGCGTGAATACAGTGGAGCACCAGAATTGAGCAGCTGCACAGTTTTAAGGTGGACCTACATTACAGTATGATCTACAGCCACCAAAACGAAACCAATGCAGTAAACAGTACCTTCATGTTCAGTTCCTGACCGCCTGAGCCTCCCCAACGTGCAAGTGTGTGTGTGTGTGTGTGTGTGTGTGTGTAAAACCTGAAAAACGAGTGGCGGGGAGATTATATAGGTCTGCTCATGGGTGCACTTCCTTGGAAAAATTAAGATATTGCTTACTAAGAAAGTGCTGATAAGGCAGTGAGGTCAGTGAGGGTACAATGTGATAACCTTTCACATAATTTATTAACTTAGTATATTAATAAAAACAAAGGCAGAACAGCAGAGTCATTGTTTTTAGAGGACCTTCTAAAAGTGTTAATTGAAAGTCTGCTACACATTACACTTGTGTCCCTTTGTTAAATTATATAATGTTAAATAAACAGTATTTGGTGGAGCTTTATCAGTACAGTACTGAACTATAGAACTATGTCCGTTTCTCTCACACCTCCCAGCTTTAATGATATAGACCACAGCTCTGTGTATAATGTTTTAATGATGTTTAATGATGTTTTAAAATACAACTTTCAGTTTCTCTGAAACTCCCTATAGGAAAAGACATGTCTTAAAAAATAAATTAATTAATTAAATTTTAATACTGAACCACAAACCAACTTTTCTGCTGGAGTTTTTGAAAATTAATTGAAATTTCCTAAATATATAACGTTTTTCTTCCTAATATATTTTGTTGTGAAGCGGAGGATACTTTATCTTGCTTATTATACTGATCCGCACCAAAACAAGAAAATAGCCTTTTTCCAAAGTAGTTATATTAACTTATTTTACTGCGTTTTTTTTACTATGGACTAAGAAAAAATGTTTTTGTGTCTTGCGCTGAGAAAAAATAGTTCTAATTGTCTTAGTACGTGCTATGCCTCTTTCACTAAACATTGAAACCGTTGTCCATGTTTGCTAACTGTGCCAATGGCAGAGTGATATTAAACCATGAATCTGATGCACAAACCTGTGCCACAATTCCAGGACACTTTCCCATTCAATGGAACGTTCATCTGTGTTCCGGAGAGCTGTATTATAATAAAAAATCAGTAAGACCCTCAGCCAACATTCTGTTAACCTGAAAGCTGTATGAGGTTTGAGGCTACTTTCTGACAGCCATTTTATATCTGTATGTGAAATAGACTTGAATATTGACTAGTTTTTATATGTAATTATTGTTAGTGAAGTATGCATGCTGTATTGGACATAGACCCATATTGTCTTTTGTGTTTTTTTGTTCCCAATTATCTCAGCAGCGAGTGTCTTTTGGCAGCAAAAATCAAGTTCCCATTAGAAAAAATGCAAAAAAAAACATAAAATGTGTGTAAATGTATATGATGTGTGTTGGGAGCTGTTAGAACAGTGCAGGTTTGCTGATTCCCCCTCTGAGCCTCCATTCATCGCATGGATGTGAAACTCTCTCGGCAGCAGCACTTGATGAAAGTTATCATAAACAAAAACGTTTTGTTCCCGGCTTCAAGGACAGATAAAACACCATCCCATTTACTCACTTCACGAAACATGCGTCATATCACCTGATCGACTCCCCAAACTGCTGAGACATCCAGACTCTGCGGCACTAACTTAAATCTGGACACACCCATCAACACGCCCATTCATGTCCTGAGTCCATTAGACTCCTGACAAAACTCAGTCTGTGTGCTCAGACTTCTAAATCCATGTGGATGTCTGAGTCCCACGCATTCTTCTCTCTCTCTCTCTCTCTTTCTGGGATCCCACCAACAGGGGAATTTTGCCTTTCCACAAAACTTTTAAGTTTTCTCTCTGTCTAATAAAACATTTGAAAGTTAGTTTGGTGACCTGGTCTTTCCTTGAAGAACTTGACACTCAAAACATCTATTGTAATAGTGATCTGTAAATAAAACAATAAAAACTGCCTCTGAACTACTCTTACATATTCGTGTCTCAGGTGCTAAGACTTTTGAACAGTACTGTACAAGGGGTTGTAAAGAGAGCAGTCCTGTGACCTGACTTGTCCAACTGTACATTTTAATTAAATGTTTCTCGTGTACTGTTATTGCACATATGAGTACAGACGCATTGTCAGCAGTACTGATTATTTCAGTTGACTTCCACTTTCCTGTCAATGGTTTCAGTTCAACCACTAGTCTGTTAACTCATGTCTATGACCGAACTTAAAAGAACAATGTTCTAGAGCGCTAAAACTTAATACTTTTTGGCTTTTCTTTTAGCCAAATTAATAAAACTACTTAAGTAGGTGTCTTAACTACTTAAACCCTCGAGCTGATAATAGTTTCTCACTCATTTAGCAGTTTGTGGGGGTTTTTAAGAGTGCTGAGTCCAGGTGTTGGTGGCAGTTTGAAAAGATGAACTGAAGCACACGCTTGCCTTCATGCTTCCTGTGTTGGCAGTATTGTGAGAATGGGAATATTCTAGCTGGTGGATGAACTTGGGGAAAAATAAATACAAATGTGAATGTGTCTTTCATGCCATTCATATCTTTGGTTATGATGTTCTAATGTGGCTTTGGTTGTACAGTATAACGTTTTTTGTTGCTAAATTGCTTTGTAGCTAAACGTACTAAAACGTTGTTGGACTTGCCCCTGGGATCAAAAGGTTGCTGGTTCATGTCCCAGCCCGGGCACCACTGAGGTAAGGTCCCCACTTCACTGCTCCACGTGTGCACATGTGATGGGTTAAATGCAGAGGAACATTTCGTTATGGTGCACTGTTTGTTGTGGTGTGTTCACAATGACAAATAATCACTTTTCACTTCACTAAAAGAAAAATATTATTTATATAAAGCAAGAGCAGCCCATTTTCAACCATTGGAAATATGCATTTTATTTCCCATTAACCCATTAAATTTTAATGGGTTATAATGGAAAAAGCACAGAATATGAGGCCTCGCTGCATAAATTGGCTCTAAAATCTAAATGAAAGAAGATAAATCTATAATTTATATATAAATCTACTTTGAAATAGATGACTTTAATAATAGTTAGGCTTACAGAAGCTCTAGCTTCTGGGACATTATGATACTACACTGTGTGTGTGTGTGTGTGTGTGTGTGTGTGTGTGTGTGTGTGTGTGTCGGGGGGGGGTGATGTCATGGTGGACCCCCTGTTGACTTTGGTAATTTCTCTGTGTCTCTTTCCTGCCAGCTTTCGATTGGACTGGAGGGCTTATTGATCTGTCGTCTGTCCCGCAAGCAGTTTGGGTTATTCATCAGTGTGTAAAATATCCTGAAACTGAGCAACTGCCAGTAATAATGTGCTCTTTTTTGTGTTTTCAGCATAGAGGTCACCCAAACCCATGGACTGGACACCGTTGAACATGAGGCCACTACAGGAGGCCATTGGTGTCAAACATGAAGCAGACAGGGCAGGTGGAGTGATCATCACACCCCTGAAACCATTAGGAAAAGTTGGAGCTTCTCTGTTAAAGGTAGGATACAGTGCAAATGTGTCACCATAATTCAGCTACTACAGTAGAAGTTTCTCTGTGTGTTTCCATTATTGCAATTGTGATGGAGAAGAAACTACTAATGCCTTTTGGAATTGCAAAAACATGCAGGATTTCTGTTAGCTACAGCCTGTTGCCTGCTTGCACACACACACAACACATAACTGCATTGGAATGACCTTGTTTTATTAACGCTGTAGCTTTTAAGAGGTCACCAATGGTCAAAACGGTGCTGGGCATACTGAACAGGACATTAACTGATTCAGATAAGTTTGGACAAAACAAATAAACCATAGCTCAGTCAACACTACTGCAGAGGGTCCTCAATTTATGGCATACTCGACATACTCCCCTTTAAAAAAACATTTACAGTATGAAAGATAGCATAAAACGCTCAGAAGAAGGCATAACAGAGCCTCAGGTGGGTGGGACTTAGAGGACTGACCCCATGGCATCACATGTGTTGGTGCTTATTTAAACAGGTCTCGTTTCAATAACCTGCGTCAGGGTTTCGTTCCTCTGAGTGTGATGAAAGTCGAGTGTGAGTACTTTTGAGTGCTTAAAGGAATTATTTTTCGATGTAGAATGTTCCATTCTAGTTAACTTTTCTTTTGTTGGTGAATGAATCCAAGAATCACATTTACAACACGAATGTAGCCATTTTATTTACTATCTAAACACACCAGTGAAGCTGTGTGTCCCCTGAGAGTGGGCCCTGTATTATTTCATTTTTAAATGTTTTCTGAGGCCCCCTCTGTATGTGCTAGGCCTTGGAATTATTCTAACCCAAACTTTTGGCCCCGTAATTATTAAAAGCCTGTTACTGATGGTAAAACAATATCAAATAGTTTCTTTAAGGACCATTTTGCCTCACGACACACTTCAGGTACCTTTCCACAACAAATAGTTTAGTTGTTAAATAGTTTTTGACCTTTAATAACAATGATTGAAAAACTGCTATCTCTTACTGTACATGTCGGTATTATACAAATCACTAGTTCCACAGCTTAGCAGTTCATTTCTAATATCGCCAGCAGTATTGGGTTTCTTGTATCTATGTAAAGTTATGAAAAAGAAGTAAAGTAACCATGGAAAGAGGCCTATAAAACATTATTACTAAATGATAAACACCATTTGCAGACAGTCAGTGGTGGTATGAAAATGACCATATGTTTTACATACAGTTTGTCAGGTTTTCTGTCCTGAAGGTTCAGTGCTCTCCTCAGTTTCATGATTTCCCTGCTCAAACACAGCTTGTTCTTCTTGATGTTCATGACACCTGAGCTACTGATAAACAGGCCATAATTTTCATACCAAATGCTTTCACTGAACACAGTTCAAAAGCCACAAGTTTTGCCTACAGCTTTATTTTACACTTCTTTAAAAAGCAGCTTGAGGAGGAGAGTTTTTAGAATGTTTTTAGATCATTTAAGTAGTGAATATTTAAAATAAATAATAAAGAACCATATTATATACACCTAAAATGGGAGCTGGCTGTCCATAAATATATAGACATTTCTGGATGGCCACTATTGTCTTTTACACTGAGAACTCTTGTGTGTACTGAAATGTGGATGTGTCTGACTACAACACGCATTCCTGCTGTCTTTTACTTTCTCGTTCTGAGTTTTCTTGATGCAGCTGCTGACTGTGTTTAGTGATAATGGTTTTCTGAAGTCCTCCCGACCATGTTTCACAGACTGAGATGTTTCACAAAAGTCCCTTATTCTCTTAACAATATGATGAAAGATCTCAGTTCATAGAGAAATGTTTATTTTTTAATTCTGTCACGAAATTTGCCACAAAGTGTTGAGCCATGACCCAGCTCTGCTGACTGAGTCTGTGGTGGATGCTCTTTTTATACTTGATCATGTTCCCTTTACTGGTTACCATTTCATCTGCTTATTTCGGAAAGGTTCGAAACATACAGAAACATAATAAATGAAATTCTATAAACTTATTTTACCAAAAGGAAAATTCAGAAAATCACACAAAAATATATAAATTGATTTACATTTCATTTAAATAGTATTTGATCCCCTAGCAAAAACAAGATTTAGGCCTTGTTGGCAGCACAGAGGTCAGGATTTTTTTGTATTTGACTACCAAGGCCCTGTGTGATTGGACTCCAGCGTACCACACTGAGAGCCATTATCCACAAATGGCGAAAACATGGAACAGCAGTGAATCTTTCCAGGAGTGGTGGACCGACCAAAATTACCCCAAGAACACAGCGACCACTTCTGAGTAAAAAGCTCATCTCAATTTTGTCAGAAAACATCTTGATGATACCCAAAACTTTTGGGAAAATACTCTGTGGACTGACGAGACAAAAGTTAAACTTTTTGGAAGGTCCCTAACATCTGCCCTAGAAGTCAAGTCAAGTCAAGTCAAATTTATTTATAGAGCGCTTTTTACAACTGACGTTGTCACAAAGCAGCTTTACA